>PVJA010052190.1:0-12461 GCA_004027025.1 Myocastor coypus
ACAACCTTGCACTTGCCCAGCAGGCACTTGTGCCTTGGAGCTATCTCCCCAGCCCCTATAATATATATTTTTGTTTTGATACATGATAATTCTACATATTTATGAGGCAATGTTTCTTTTCTTTTTTTTGCAGGACTGGGGTTCAAACTCAGGACCTTGCACTTGCCAGTCAGGCACTTGTGCCACAGAGCTATCTCCCCGGCCCCTATGTATCTTTTTAATACATAAACATAATATATACAGGGACCAGGGATATAGTTCAGTGGAATAAGTGCCTGCCTGGCAAGCTCAAAGTCCTGAGTTCAGTCCCTGGTACCACAAAAAATAAATAAATAAATAAATATATATATATATATATATATATATATATATACAGACATGTATGTTAATGTGTTAATACATATTAATATGCATTATTAACATATAGATGCATACACATAGCAATACACATTAATACATTAGTATAGATATTACATAAAATAATGCACATTACATTTTAATATGTTAGTGCATATACTACTAGGTAATATAATAAATACATAAAATAATGTACACTATATTATTAGTATGTTAGAGGGCCGGCCAGTTAGTTTAGCAGACTAAAGAGCACAGCAGCTGGAGTTTGATTTCTGTTGTTCCCGCCCTGCCACCAGGGCACTCTGAGCTGCGATTGAGACTGGGTGTGGTGGCATGGGCCTGTAATCCCAGCACTGGGGAGCCTGGAAACAGGAGGACCACTATAAGTCCGACCTATGTAGTGAGACCCTGTAGATCCCATAGATCCTGTCCTAAATACATAAAAAAATAATAAAAATAAAAAATAAAGTGCCGGGCATGGTGACTCACGCCTGTAATCCCAGCACTCGGGAGGCTGAGGCAGGAGGATTGGTGCGAGTTCAAGACCAGCCTGGGCTACAAAAGTGAGCTCAAGGCCAGCCTCAACTGCATAGCAAGACCCTGTCTCAAAAAAAAAAGGCAAAAATAAATAAATAAATAATAAAGTAATACATGTTAAAAAATTTTTTTTAAATTAAAAATATGCTAGTATATATATTAATGTGTCAATATGTCAGTATATACACATGAATGCATATTAATACATACCTAGGTGTACACCTGCCTATTATGTGCAGGGACCTGAGTTCAAGACCCAGAGCTGCAGAAACCCAAGCAACCCCCCAGGTAACTGTCGCCAAGACCTGGGTACAGCACACAGTGGTCACTTCAGTCGCTGCTGCCTCTGCCATCCTTGTGTATCAACTGGGGCCACTTGAGAATAATGGGTCACCAAAAAGGTTTCTTCAGCCAGAAACAGGCTCTTCCTCCTTTCTTTCTTTCTTTCTTTCTTTCTTTTTTTTTTTTTTTTTGGTGGGACCAGGGTTCGAACTCACGACCTTGCACTTGCCCAGCAGGCACTTGTGCCTCAGAGCTGTCTCCCCAGCCCCTCTTTCTTTCTTTCTTTCTTTCTTTCAAGACAGGGTCTCCCGGCAGTTCTTCTTTATTTTTATTTCTTTTTTTTAACTGGGTCGTGGTGGTGCACACCTGTAGTCCTATCACCAGGGAGGCTGAGGCAGGAGAATCGGTGTGAGTTCCAGACCAGCTTGGGCTACAAAAGGTGAGCTCAAGGCCAGTCTGAATTGCATAGTGAGACCCTATCTCAAAACAACCAAAAATAATAATAATAATTAATTTCTTTTTTTGGTATTTAGTACAGGATCTACAGGGTCTCAGTACACAGATTGGCTCATAGTGATCCTCCTGTTTCCAGCTTCCCAAGCGGTGGGATTACAGGCACGCACCACCCACCCAGTCTCAGTCGCTGTCTTAGGGCTCTGGGCATGCGGATGTGTGTGGGGGGGTGGAACCCAGTGGCTGCACTTTGCCTAAGCAGGCACTATAATCTGCTGAGCTTCGCTGCAGTTCTTAAACTTAGTAGGTAAAACAGGCTGGCCTCACATTTGATATAATCTTCCTGCCTCAGCCCCCTGAGTAACGGGATTATAGGCACGCGCCATCATGCCTGGCTAGAAATCTACGTCTGTGATCCTCCTATGATCACAGAATTATAGAATTATATATATATATATATATTTTTTTTTTTTTTTTTTTTCCTTTTTAAGACAAGGTCTCTCTATGCGGTTCAAGCTGGCCTTGAGCTCACTTTTGTCCAGGCTGGTTTCGAACTCATACTGATCCTCATGCCTCAGCCTCACAAGTACTGGGATTACAGGCGTGCGCCACCTCGCCCAGTTTATATATATATATATATATATATATATATATATATATATATATATATATATATATTTTGTTTTTCTTTTTCACATTTTTGGAGAGAAATTCTCACACTAGGTAATTTGGACTGGTCTTGAACTTGCTCATGTAGTCCAGACTGGCCTCAGACTCACGGTGAACTTCCTGCCTCAGCTTCCCATGTGCTGAGATCCCAAGTGCTGTGTCACCTCACCAGCCACTTAATGTCTTTTTGAAACAGGGTCTCGCTATGCAGTTAAGGCTGGCCTTGAGCTCACTTTTGTAGCCCAGGCTGGTCTCGAACTCGCACTGATCCTCCTGCCTCAGCCTCCCAAGTGCTGGGATTACAGGCGTGAGCCACCACGCCCAGCTTTTAATGTCTTTTTTAAAATGAAAATTTTATTAATTTTAATGATAAAAAACAGCAATGAAACAGTTTCAAAACAGTTTAGTAGTATAGTTACAATAAGCAATACATTACATATTGTGGTCTGCATAGTAGTTATTCAGAGGACAAGATGCAGACATGATCTCTTGCCTAATTATTTTCTTGTAAAATCTATTGTTAATGCTATTCATGGTAATAATATAACTAAATATGAAAATCACAACATGCAGCATGTGAAACTCCATGCTGGATGAAAGCCAGTCCAAAAACAACTGCACCCATAGATACTTTTTTCTTTGCAGAAGCAGGGAGTGAACTCAGGGCCTTGTGCTATCTGACCGGCCCTATATTTTATAACTTGTTAACTATAAGCACACAGGGGCCCGGTGGGATGGCTCAGTGGTCTAAAGCCCCTGCTTGGGAAAGCTTGGGCGGCTGTAGGGACCGCAGTTCGATCCCCGGCACCACATGCTGCGCCAGCCCTGCCCTAGGGGTGAGCTGAGCCAGCCATAAAAATGAGTGAATAAACAAATAAAGGTTCTGAAACAAGAAAAATAAATAAATAAAATAAAAAATTTAAAAAAAAAAGCTGGGCGTGGTGGCGCACTCCTGTAATCCCAGCACTCGGGAGGCTGAGGCAGGAGGATCGGTGCGAGTTCGAGACCAGCCTGGGCTACAAAAGTGAGCTCAAGGCCAGCCTGAACTGCATAGCGAGACCCTGTCTCAAAAAAAAAAAAAAAAATTATCAGCACACATAGCTTTCTTCTTTGTCTCTTTCTTCTCCTTCTCCTTCTCCTTCCTCTTCTTCCTCCCTCCCTCGCAACTGGGGATCGAACTCAGGACCTTGCACTTACCAGGCAGGCACTTGAGCCCCTGAGCTATCTCCCCAGCAGCTTTCTTCTATTCCATAGTCTGTTCTTTTGGTAAAGTGTGATCCACAGCGTGCAGGAAAGAAAAACAGCAGGTGAGGTTGTTTGTTTGTTTGTTTTTGGTACCAGGATTGAACTCTCAGGACCTTGTGCTTACCAGGCAGGCGCTTGTGCCACTGGGCTACCTCCCCGGCCCCAGCAGTTATATCTGAAGGTTTGAAGCTGGGCATAGTGGTGCACAGCTATAAGCCCGGCCCTTGGAAAGCTGGGGTAGGAGGATTGCTGTGAGCTTGAGGCTGGCGTGGGCTACATACTGAGGTCAGAGTGAGCCTGAATTATACAGTGAGATCCTCTCTCAAAAGAACAAATGAAGCTGGGGGGGATAGCTCTGTGATACACCTGCCTGCCTGGCAAGTGAAAGGTTGTGAGTTTGAACCCTGGTCCCGGAAAGAAAAAAAAAAGATGAAAATGTTAGTTTGGCCTTGGTGTGGTGGTGCATGCCTATAATTCCAGCACTTGGAGGGCTGAGGCAGGAGAATCAGTGTGAGTTCGACACAAGTCTGGGCTACAAGAGTGAGCTCAAGGCCAGCCTGAACTGCATCGCAAGACCCTGTCTCAAAAAGACAAAAAAAAAAAAAAAAAAAAAAAAAAAAAAAAAAAAAAAAAAAAAAAAAAAAAAAAACAGGAAGAACAAATGAAAAAGTAATAATATAACAGAAGCTTGGCATGGAGGCACACAGACCTGTGATCCTAGGACTCCTGGAGGTTGAGGGCAGAGGAGGGCGAGTTGGGATGCCAGTGTGGGTCATTCAGTGACTCAGGGACCCCGTGTCTCAGAAAAGCATGCTGATTGTAGCAGCTCAGGGCACAGCTCTGTGTTCAGGTTTTACCAACACTATCCCAGCAAAGGCCCCAAAATGTAAAACGAACTAAGCCACCTGAACATTCAATGAGAAGGAGGAGCAGTTCTACAATTCTACATGGAAAAATAGATCTTTCATCTTTTCTTTTTTTTTTTTTTTTTTTTTTTTTTTTGAGACAGGGTCTTGCTATGCAGTTGAGGCTGGCCTTGAGCTCACTTTTGTAGCCCAGGCTGGTCTCGAACTTGCACCAATCCTCCTGCCTCAGCCTCCCGAGTGCTGGGATTACAGGCGTGCGCCACCACGCCCGGCTGATCTTTCATCTTTTTATGCAGGGTCTCATGACATCTCCAACTTGCACTGCTCCTCCTGTTTTCAGCCTCCCTGGTGCTGGGATTACAGGTGTGTACCACTACAGGAGGACTCTATCACCCATGGGTGGGACTGGGGCTGTGTGGGACATGGCGCCAGGTATCGAACCCTGGCCCCTGTGCTTAGCTAAGCAAGCGCTTAGCCCACTGAGCTACCTCGCTGGCCCTAGATCTCTTTCTAACAATGCTTGTGGAAGAAAGGCAGCTTCTCTCCCCTGTCTCCTTGGTAACAGTGAAATTTCCCAGTGCAGGCAGGAACCGATGGACTCCTACAAGGGTGGGTGGGGACTGTGGATTTGTGGGGGAAACCCCCCCTCATGAGGTGGAGGCTGCCAGCTCAGTGTGCTGTTGTCCCCAACAAATCCCTCAGGTCTGTTGGTGACAGCTCCCTTGGGAGAACTCACACTGGTGGCCCAGGTAAGACTCGCCTCTGAGCCCTGACGCACCGAGAAACACAGGCTCTGAGCTGGCTCAGTTATGAACAAATTACAGAAAGAGGAAGAAGAAAGGCCATGGACAGAAATCTAGGAAGTCCAAGGTTGGTCAGTTGCTGAGATGCTTGATGCTGTCTTTTAAGAGGCTCTGGGGTCTGAGAGTGTTCTTGGCGATGGGAAAATCCTAGGATGGAATGGTAGCAGAACTCCAGGCGAGGGCATGCACCTGGGATCCCAGCACTCGGGAGGCTGAGGCAAGAGGATCGGGGCATATGCAAGAACTGCCTGAGCTACAAAGTGAGCTCAAGGCCAGGCTGCACTGCATAATGAGACTCGCTTTTCTCGCATACACAGTCTTGCTGTGTAGCTCAGGTTGGCCTTGAACTCACTGCGTCGCCCAGGCCGTCCTCACATTCACAGTGATCCTCCTGCTTCAGCCTCCAGAGGGCTGGGATGCCAGGCAGTCGTTGCTGTACCCAGCTGAGCCAATGCTAACAGATTAGACTTCGCATCTGTGAGTCCACGCTGTTCCCTGGATTTTGACAATTCCAAAATGATAAGTGGGCCGGACGTGGTGGCTCACGCCTGTAATCCCAGCACTCGGGAGGCTGAGGCAGGACGATCAGTGCGAGTTCGAGACCAGCCTGGGCTACAACAGTGAGCTCAAGGCCAGCCTCAACTGCATAGCGAGACCCTGTCTCAAAAAGACAAAAAAAAAAAAAAAAAATGATAAGTGGTCTGTTGCAATATTGTACAAGTTGGGGCCAGGGTTATAGCTCAGTGGCAAAGTGCTTGCCAGGCAAGCACCACATCCTGAGTTCAATTCCCAGTACAAAAAAAAAAATCCCCCTCCTTCAGCAAACTGCTGTTCTAAATTCTGCATTTTCAACACAAATGCTATTCAGGGTTTCAGGAACAGAAGAAAATTGATTTTCCCTTTTTTGCAAAAATCTACACAATGTCACGTTTGCTGTAACTCAAGACATCTGGAATGGCCCTGCCCGCTCTCCGCAGCGTCGCCCACGTGGGACACACCGGCTTTTGCTCTCCGCAGTCTCGGAGGAGCTCCCGTCTTGTGGCGTTGGGGCCCATGGCTCAGAACCCGGAGGGAACCGCAGCTGCGGAGCTGTCCCAGGGCCGGCGAGCCTTCTTCTTTGCCAGAGGAGGAGGTCCTGTCTTGTTCCCTGTCCCCGCGAGGCTCTGGGAGCGCCGCGGAGGCCGCGGCCCCCAGCTATGCCGTGCATAGTGTCTCTTTTACTGCCCTAAGCTTCTTTTTTCAGACAAACTTCCACTGGCCCTTCCGTGTCTGTACTGCTCAGGTGACAGACGCCCATGAGCTTTGGCCACCGGGGCCGGAAGTACAGCAAGCCGCAGGACTGGCTTGTTTTATTTTTTATGTGTTTGTTTATTTTTATTGTATTTTTTTGGTTGAACTGTTTCTTACAAGAGGTTTTTATCTTTTTTTTGGGTGCCGAGGACCTAACCCAGAGCTTCCATCTCACTAGGCCAGCATTCTACCGCTGAGCCAAATCCCCAGTCCCTTATTTTTCATTTATTTGAGACGGTATCTTAATATGTAATCCATACTGGCGGTGAAGTGTCTGTGTAGCTCAGGCTGGTTTTGGTCCCACAACCATTGAGCCAGGTGCGGTGGTGCACTACTCCCACACACTTGGGAGGCTGAGGCAGGAGGACCTCTGGGGGTTCAAGGCCAGCCTGGAAGGCAGAGCAACCCAAAGTCTCCAAAAAAAGCAAGACAATTCTTTCTATTTTATTTGATTTGATTTTAGCAGGACCAGGGATTGAACTCAGGTCCTTACACTTGCCAGGCAAGTGCTTATTCTACTGAGCTGTTTTTCCAGCCCCACCAAATGTGTTCTTTATGCATCTACCTGCTTCAGATATTCTGTGAGAGCTGCCCAGAACTACTAGAACAAAGATCACTACACTTTTCATATTTGCTTGACATGGACCAAATTAATAGACAAACATTGAAAACAACTACTTCTCCACTCCTTTTTTTTTTTCTCTCCACTCCTTTTGTGTTGTGGCTTTCTTCCTCAATGAGTTCTAAGTGACATGAAGAGTCGCAAATTCTAAAGGCATCTTTTTTTTTTTTTTTTTTTTTTTTGAGACAAGTTCTCATTGTGCAGTTCAGGCTGAGCTTGAGCTCATTTTTGTAGCCCAAGCTGGTCTTGAACTCACATCAATCCTCCTGCCTCAGCCTCCCAAAGGGCATGATTATTGACTACAGTGGAGATAAAGCAGGGTTTCTACAGAAATCACGACCCAGCTTTGTAGCCAGCGTCTGGCAGGAGGGCAGCAACAAGCCATGCTTCCTGAGGCGTTCAGGAACCACGCTCGGCTGCTGGGACAGAGGCTGCTAGTTGTCCCACATCTGGCTTTCCTGCTTTAGCTGTAAAACCCCCAGCTTTTAGATGATGAAAGAATATGTCTCCCAGATTCCTGTGCACTTGAGGGTAAACTTGTGACATGCTGCACAGTGACCTGGAAGGGGAAGTGTCTTTAAAGAGCACCTCTCTTTCTGTTTGCACCTATCTTCCTGTTGGTTGGAATATAGTCAGGTAGCAGGAGCTACAGCAGCTGTATTGTACTGTGAGGCAGAAGCTGAACAAAGTAAGGAGGATACAGTAAGGCAGAAAGGGCTCAGCTCCTGAGGCAGGTACAGTGACACAGAACTGTAATCCCAGGACTCTGGGCCCAGTTGGGCAGTTCAGCAAGACCCTGTCTCAAAATAAAAAATAAAAAGCTAGGGCCGGTTAGATAGCTCAGCGGATTAAAGGGCCTGCTTACACACATGCAGGGGCTGGGGGTTCGATCCTCTGCCTGCCATGCTGGCCCTGACCCTGAGGGGAACACTGAGAGGGCGAATGAGACTGGGCGTGGTGCTGTGCACCTGTAATCCCAGCACTTGGGAGGCTAAAAAACTGGATAACTACAAATCTGATATGTACAGTGAGACCTGTAGACCTTGTACTAAGTACATAAAAACAGATAAATAAAAGGCTAAGGATATAGTTCAGTGTGAGGCTCCTAGGTTTAATCCCTTGTACAATAAACAAAGGGGCCAGGGAGATAGCTCCGTGGCACAAGTGTCTGCCTGGCAAGTGCAAGTTTGTGAGTTCAAACCCTGGTCTGGCCAAAAAACAAAATAAACAAACAAACAAACAAATTAAAAAACAAGCAAATAAACAAGTGTCTTCTTCACAAACACTTGCCAGGTGACACTAGTCCTTTCCTCTAAAACCCACTACCCCGGCCTGGTGGTGCATGCCTGGGATCCCAGAACTTGGGAGGCGGAGACAGGAGGATTGTTGAGAGTTCAAGGACGACCTCAGTGAGACGCTGTCAAAAACCCTGAGTCAGAGCCGGGCGTGGTGGCGCACGCCTGTAATCCCAGCACTCGGGAGGCTGAGGCAGGAGGATCAATGCGAGTTCGAGACCAGCCTGGGCTACAAAAGTGAGCTCAAGGCCAGCCTGAACTGCACAGCGAGACCCTGTCTCAAAAAAGACCAAAACAAACAAACAAACAAACAAAAAAAACCCCTGAGTCAAATAGAATGAATATATTATAAAATGCTTCCCTAAAGTCTACTATGGTAGCCAGACGTGGTGGCTCACGCCTGTAATCCCAGCACTCCGGAGGCTGAGGCAGGAGGATTGGTGCGAGTTCGAGACCAGCCTGGGCTACAAAAGTGAGCTCAGGACCAGCCTCAACTGCATAGCGAGACCCTGTCTCAAAAAGACAAAAAAAAAAAAAAAAAAGTCTACTATGGTAAAGGCTTGACCCAGAACTATGATGTTGTGGGGGGGGGCCTGTGTACAGGCCGGGAAGTGGTGGGGCTTCTGTGGGGCGGGGCCTATTAACCGGCTGTGGGGGCGTGGCCCGGCCCCTCTTACATTTCTGCTTCTGGCCCTAGGGTGAGCTCTTTAGGTTTGCATGGCCTAGGGGGATGACGAGCGTGTCACTCGGGGCGGGAGCTGCAGGCCAGGTGGCATGCCTGGGCTGGTACCTTAGAACCCTGGGCTGGGTGAACTTTATCCTGGGAAAGTTGATGTCTCCCATGCTTTGTCCCAGGGGCCAGAAGCTGCCCTGAGCGTGCATCTCCTACCTGCACCATGACTTGGCACTATGTGCACCTCTGAGCCAGACGCACCCACAGGCCCAGCGGTGTGCGGTCCACACCTGGCTGAGATCAGATCTGGACTCATCTGGCAACATCTTGTCTTTGTGGCACCGTCGGACCACTGCACTGTGGTCCAGTGGGCACCTCTCACACCAGCCTTGTGGGAGGCTGAGGCAAGAAGATCACAAGTTCAAGTCCAGCCCCGGCAACTTTGGATGACCCAGGGGCGGGGAGATAGCTCAGCTGAATGAGCGCCTACCTATGAAGTGCAGGGTCCTGAGTTTGATCCCCAGTACTGCAAAAGAAACAAAAAAGGAATTATATAATTTTGCATGACCTGAGCCGGGCGTGGTGGCTCACGCCTGTAATCCCAGCACTCGGGAGGCTGAGGCAGGAGGATTGGTGCGAGTTCGAGACCAGCTTGGGCTACAAAAGTGAGCTCAAGGCCAGCCTGAACTGCATAGCGAGACCCTGTCTCAAAAAGACAAAAAAAAAAAAAAAAAAAAAAAAAAAAAAAAAATTTTGCATGACCAAATACCAAGATTTAAAAAAAAAAAGTGAACAGCTACGATATAGCTCAAGATACAGTCCTGTTCTTATTCTTTGAAATAGGGACTCGCTGTATAGCTCAGGCTGGCCTGGAGCCCCAGAGGATCCTTCCGTCTTAGCCTCTGAAGCCCTGAAGCCCCTCCCCCCTTTTTTCTAACTCACAGCACTAACCAAAATAGAGGACACTGCAGTTTACAGGCAAAGGGATTGTGTCCCACGAAACATGTCCTATGAGTGGAGCCCCCTAGAGCTGTACAGAGACACCAGAGACCCTAAACTGGAGACCTGCACTGACAATGGGCTGGTTCCAGACACAGCGGGCTATGTGCAGTACTAGAAAGTTAAAAGCTCTCAGAGGATCCCGGGTCCCAAGTTTCTTTTGGCAAGGTGGACTCTAGTGGGCCTGCCAGTCCCCAGGTTATCAGCTGGCAAAGTGGACCGGCCACCGCCTTCAGCTAGCTCTGTGATGGTAATAAACAGGGATCTCATTACTGAGGAAAGCTGTTTTTTTTTTTCTTTTGTTTTTTTTTTTTTTTTGTCTTTTTGAGACAGGGTCTCACAGTGCAGCTCAGGCAGGCCTTGAGCTCAGAGATCCTGCTGCCTCAGGAGGGCCCAAGGGCCAGGATTACGCCCCAGCGTGGGCCACCACGCCCAGTTTGCATGTGAAATCTTTTGAGAATTTCCCAAACTGTAGAACAAGTGATGAGAACACAACTCTTCCCATAGCATCAAATTTCAGTTAAAAAAAGAAAAAAAGCAGAACAAGAAAACTTAGAATAAAGAAGTTGGTTCCGCCTCTACGGAGAATGCCTCGATTTCTTTTGGCCAGCTCAGCCTGCCCTGGGGGTGGCCCTGGCACAGCGTGTGGTGCCAGGATCACACCGCGCTCCCTGTGGTTGCCTGAGCTTCCCTAAGCAGGCGCTTTGTGACCGCTGAGCCATCTTGCCAGCCCTTGGTTCAACTTCTTCTTTGTTCCTGGTGGATGCCGTCCCTAAAGCCTGACAAAGAAAAACTGAAATGATTCACCAGCATTAAAATAATAATTCATCCAGGGTCGAGGTGCGCTCCTGTGATCCCTGTGTTCAGGAGGCCAAGATGGAGGATCTCGAGCTTGAGCCTGGCCTGAATAACGTGGTGCCATAGTGAACGTCGTCTCATGGTAGAATAGAAGAAGCCCAGGAGAGCTGCCGGGGTGAGTGCCTGGCAGGGTTGCCAGCACAAAAATCCTAAAGCACATCCAAGTCTCCCACGAACACCTTAGCAAGACCCTGTCTCAAAATTAAACATGAAAGGGGCTGAGGATATAGTGCCCCAGAATTTGAGCTCCAGTATTTATTTATTTATTCATTTATTTATTTTTAATTTATTTTTTATTTATTTATCTATCTATCTATTTATTTATTTATTCATTCATTCATTCATTTGTCTTTTTGGGACAGGGTCTTGCTATGCAGTTCAGGCTGGCCCTGAGCTCATTTTCGTAGCCAAGGCTGGTCTCAAACTCACACAGATTGTCCTGCCTCAGCCTCCAAAGTGCTGTGATTACAAGCATGAACCACCACACCTGGCCCTTTTATTGATTGATTGATTGATTGATTGTAGGACTGGGGTTCACTTGCTAGGCAGGGACTTGTGCCACAGAGGTATCTCCCTGGCCTGAGCCCCAGTATATTTATTTATTTATTTATAGTATGGCCAGCTCAGCCTGCCCTGGGGTGGGGCTGACGCAGCATGTGGTGCAAGGGGATCTAACTATGGTCGCTGCAATTGCTTAAGCTTGCCTAAGCAGGTGCTTTAGACCACTGAGCCAGCTTGCAGGCCCCAGCCCCAGTATTTGTGGAGAATTAAATCCTAAAATTAGGGACTCATGGAAATCAGTGAGACGAAATCAGTATATCTGAAAGATTTCCCTCCATTTGGAAACAAAGTGGAAGTCATGGGGCTGGGGAGATAACTCCGTGGCACAAGTGCCTACCTGGCAAGAGCAAGGCCGTGAATTCGAACCCTGGTCCCACAAAAACAAACAAAAGGTAGGAGTCAGGCAGAAGAGGCGACACAACACAGTGGAACTTGTCCCCTGTTACTGCCCTGCGGGTCTGCGGCACTGGCTGGCGCGGCCTCTTCTGCCACCGTCCTTCCCCTACTGGGTGCTTCCTGTCCTTCCTGTCTCCCTCTAGTTCTCCAACTGACCGGTTGCGCTCCTTCCTGCCCCAGGGCCTTTGCATATCTGGTTCCCTCCGCTTAGAAAGCTCCTTTTCTCCCCGATTTCAACCCGCTCCTTCACCTCGTCCGCCTTTTGCCTGTTTTGGTAGCTGCTGTCCTCGCAGTCTCCCAGCCCAGCCCAGCCCAGCCCAGCCCAGCCCAGCCGCTCCAGGGCCCTCTGACAAACGTCCAAAGCATCCGGGCACAGCGAGACTCTCAGGCCCCGAGATATGCTGCAGCCATCGGGCCCTCTCTCCATAAAAGGAAACTGACAATCCTATTGCATGACCACACTGCCATAAGAAGAAAAAGAAAAAAGAAAGAGGAAGCCGAGTGTGGTGGCGCACGCCTGTAATCCCAGCACTCGGGAGGCTGAGGCAGGAGGAT
>PVJA010052191.1:0-12511 GCA_004027025.1 Myocastor coypus
AGCGGGTGCGCAGGCTCAGCTCCCAGCGGTGGGGTTTGGGCTGGGCTGGGACAGGAAGTTAGTCTCGGGAACGCAGAGGCGGGGCAGAGGGGCGCAGGGGCTTACCCGCAGTGGGTGCGCAGGCTCAGCTCCCAGCGGTGTTTATTTATTTTTATGGCCGGCTCAGCCTGCCCTGAAAGCATGAATGATACATTTCTAGCTTTTATAAATTACCTCCTCTCTGATACTTTATGTCAGTTCAAATAGACTAAACGTCTACCCCTATCAGTTCCAATCCCCAGTATTTCATATTTCAAAGAATAGAATCAATGTTTTCCTAAATCAGATCCACCCTACTTTTCTTAGGCTTCATTATCTGCACTGTGTCTACAGTTTTATTTCTTCCTGTGTCCCTCATATATGTCTATGGATACACACACATGGAAACTGATCCCCAACCTGGGACGAGTTCGTGTTCTCTAAAACTGAAGAATGAATTTTAGAAACAAATAGAAGTAATGAGCAGAACGTATTTATTAGGGGAAAAAAAGCTCCTGTCCAAGAGAGGGACAGAAGTGGGGTCCCACATGGGTGTCCCCCAGAAGCTGTCTCTTCCAGGGACTTTTATAGAGAAGACATGCGAACTAACTTAGGTGGGTATGAGGTGGGACAAGGACTATGGCCAACCAATGAGATTACAAGCACCATTGCTCAGGTAAAATTGATTAACATTGTGATCCAATGGGAAGGCAAGTCATGTGGCAAGTGGGCAAGAATACCACCTATTGAGCTTGGGCTCAGTGACTCTTTCCAGGATCTTTCAAGATGTTTGATACCTACTTAGAGTATCAATCCCTGATGCCCATCCCTAGGGAAGTATGTAGTTGCTTCTGTCTACTCTTGTCTTGAGATCTGGCCCACAGCAGAGGAGTGTCTGTCTCTAGTTGGAAAGTCACCTTGTCTTCCATGTCGTCCTTGAGAGTCTGGCCCTGTCTGACTGCCTATAATATTTCTATCTACTGTAGCTGCCTGCTACACTATCAACCATTCATGTCTAATGAGCACTTGTAACTTGACTAGTGTATCTGAGGAATTAAGCTTTTGACTTTAATTAAATGTACTCAAGGGCCAGGGATATAGCTTAGTGGCACAGCACCTGCCTTAGAAGTCCAAGGTCCTGATTCCTGGTAACAAAAAAATGTACTCGTCATACTTGGCCAGTGGCTATTCTTTTTTTTTTTTTTTTTTTTTTTTTCTTTCCAGTGGCTATTCTAGTACTGTCCAGGTATAGGTTCAAAGGAATTTGTGTGTGTGTGTGTTTCAGGGGTTCAAACTCAGGACCTTGCTCTTGCCAGGCAGGCACTTGTGCCATGGAGCTATCTCCCCAGCCCCTCAAAGGGATAAACTCTAAGCCACATGACATTTTATCAAATACTCAGCTCCCCTATCTGGCCTATTCTATTCTCCTTTAGATGCTCAGTCTTACAGATATACATGAAATTCATTTTTCTGCAAATATGTCTTTTTCTTGTACTTGTTATGAATATATAGTTAGGTTAAAGAAGAATCTCTTGGAATGAAGAGATGGGGTTTAGTGCAACTTTTAAAAAATACATTTTATAATTAGAATTTTTCTGAAGAAAATGAATAAGGTAAAATAAATGCCAAAATCTGTTAATTTTGTCTACTTCTTTTTTAACTTTATGTATTTATATTATGGCCAGCTCAGCCTGCCCTGGAGGCAGGGCTGGTGCAGCATGTGGTGCCAGGGGACCCAACCCTCCCCTGTGCCCTACACAATTTCCCTGCAGTTGCCTAAGCTTGCCTAAGCAGGCACTTTAGACCACTGAGCTATCTCACCACCCCAATATTGTCTACTTTCTGATAGGTTCTAGCCCTAGTATGAACTGCTGAATCATTATGGTGGTCATCTAATGTGGCTGAAGCCCTTACTACAACCCCTTATCTTCCCAAAGACTACTTCCCCTTCTCCAACTCAGCCCAGGGTGCAATTTCCTTTCACCTGTCCCACCACCTCAGCTGATTGGGTAGGCCCCAATCAGCTCCTCAGGTATATCTAAATGTCCTCCTCAAACCCCACCCATGGCAAAAGGCCATAAAAGCCTCAGCCTCCCTTTCTTCTGATCCAGAGAATTCCTTATCTTCCCCAAATTCTCTCTGTGTCCTCCAAGAAAATAAAGCCCCTTTCCCGTTTTCCTTCTGCCTCTTTCTCTGCTGTGACACGGTGGGAAACCTATGACTTTCACCCAATCTGTTCTTGTGGAGATGTTGGCCTGGCCAGAGGTATGTACGAGATAGAAATGCAGAGATAAGGGAGATTCAGAGCCACATGCCAAAAAAAAGAAAAAAAAGAAAAAAAGAAAAGAAAAGACCAGAATGCATGGTTAAAGATTAAAAGATAGTCTACAGGGCCACAGCTACAAGTAGGTAGATATTCTATCTATATATATATATAGTACAGGCTATCACTACACAGCTCAGACTCATAGTGATCCTGCTGCTTTCAACCTTCCCACTGCTGGTATTACAGAGGCATGCCACCATGCCAGGACTCTGTCACCAGCTCAGATTACCTGGGGGTGGGGCCATAGCCAGCATGGCATGTGGGACCCAAATCAAAGCCCAGTCCCCCTGCCTGCCCAAGCAGGCACCTAGTTTGCTGAACTATCTCACTGGCCCTACAAGTAGAATTAAAATATATACTCTCAAGGAATTAATACTCTGGACCTCTCCACTTCATTTGAACCTCTCCACCTCATTGTTCAATTCTTAGATTAGTTCTAACTGCCACTTACTTTGAGGCTCTTGGTATGATGTGGTGGGGACAGGAGAGGATGAGAAAAAATAAAGATAAGAGACAGAAGATGAGGTCAGGTGGAGCCCTCTCCTGTGGGGAGGAAAGAAAAATGTTCAACCACCGTAAGGGTGTTCACTTATACATTTGACAAAGTTAGAGTCACATGACACTGATGACTTGGGTTGCCTTGGGCTTGGTGTTCCCTGAACTGAAGCAGCATGTATTGGCACAGGTGCTTTTTGTTCTTGCACTGGCTGTGCCTCACCCCTCACAGGAGTGATTATGTTCTGCTTCAGCTGCTCCTGACATCATGGGTCATCACTGAACTGACCACCCAACCCTCCCCTGTGCCCTACACAATTTCCTGCACAGTCTCCCTCCATTGGTCCTTTGTCCTTGCTTCTTGGTTCTATCCTTGAAGCCACGGAAGCTTCCACTTGGGGCTGTCTTTATGCAACTCCTTCATGCTGAGGGGTCTCCATGAAGGGCAGTCTGCTGGGCCTTCTTGGAATTTGAATTGGACATTCTTGATGGATAGTCCCTCATCCACAGTCATGAACTGTAACACTTTGTAAAGAATAGACACTAGAAACAAACAAAAAAAGATAGACACTAGATAGATGTTTAACAATGAAACTTCGGTTCAGTTTCATTCTGTAACTCCTCTGAGCTTTGTTGGGAAGACTGGTTATGAGAGGTTACATTAAGGAGCATTTGAAGGGAAAATTTTAGCATTTTACATGAGCCTTGGTAATGTATTTGTACTCAATAGGTGCAGGTGTCCCAACCTGTGCATTTATTATACTCAGCAAGATAATTGCTGATTTCTAGTACACATGTGGCATGAAAGAATATTTAGGAAATCTCAAGTAGAAATAAACAAGCTATATAAGAAAGTTTTTCTTATCACCTCATAAAATTTTTGGCCAGGCATGGTGGCACATGCCTCTAATCCCAGCATGCAGGATGCTGAGACAGGAGGATCACTATAAGTTGAAAGCCAGCCTGAATTGCATAGTAAAACCCTATCTCAAAAAGGCAGAAAAAGAAACAAAAATTTTAAGGATATTATCTTTACATAAAAGTAATTGTAAAGGCTTGATTTCCTTAAATATACAGAAGAGATATATTTTGTCACCTATAATTAATATCAAAATGGAAACATGGCTATAACTAAGTTTGATTAATATCTATATTGTATTTTCAAAAAGACCAAAACTAGAAGAAAAATGACAAATGGCAACAAAACATTATGGTCATGTAAGTAGATTTGACTGAGTGTATGCAGAAAATACTTAAAGCCTAATTAATGTAGATTGTGCTTGCTATGGTAATTGTGAAAATTCAGTTTTGATGTAGACGAAGTGAATGCATTCCTCATGATGTGTTAGGTGCAGATAAGGAATGATTAAATGGCTGGGGGTATACAGATAGCACTGATAAGGTTTCTAAATATAAACACAAAGGAACCCAGTACTCTGGAAGATGGGCTAACATGAGGTAAAGCTAAATACATAACAGAACAATTTTATAATCACAGAAGAAATAAAAATGTGTTTTAGAATATGCAAAATGTTTATGAGCTGTGTACTGCTTTTAAAAATTATAAGAGTGGCTCCGGCCTGTAATACCAGAGCTCAGAAGGCTAAGGCAGAAGACTCACTGTGAGGTTAGAAGCCAGCCTGGGTTGCATAGTGAGTACAAGGTCAACCTAACTGAACTAGCAAGACCCTGTCTCCAAAAAATCATGATTATAAATAGAGCCATTATTGTACAGCCATTGAAAAAAGAAAACTTTCTTCTTTATAACAAACTACGATTAAAAGTTGATTTTGTTATACAGCTCTGTACAGCATGTGGTATATTATTGTAACCAGGGCAAATACTGTCATTTTTACTCTAAAGAACTTTCAATTGAGGGGCCCGGTGGGATGGCTCAGTGGTCTAAAGTGCCTGCTTTGGAAAGCTTGGGCAGCTTCAGGGACGGCGGTTCGATCCCCGGCACCACATGCTGCGCCAGCCCTGCCCTCGGGGCGGGCTGAGCCGGCCATAAAAATGAGTGAATAAACAAACAAAGGTTCTAAAACAAGAAAAAAATAAATAAAATTAAAAAAAAAAAAAGAACTTTCAATTGAACATGAAAGACAGTCTTAGACTGGATGTGGTGGCATGCACCTGCAATCCCAATCCCAGTTCTTGAGGGGCTGAAAACAGGAGAATCACTATGACTCCAATCTACATAGCAAGACCCTATACACCCTGTAGACACTGCCCTAAACTAAAAAAAAAAAAAAAGACAATCTTTGTATGTATTCTCAAAACAAGGACACCAATGCCATATTATGCTGATTTGCTAACTCTGTTTCGGATTATGGACACCCACATTCAAAAGAGATTCCTGGTGCTGCTGCTTGTGGCTAACTGTCCAAGGCTCGCTAGGCATTTACATGAGACAACCGTGGCTGGTGCAGAGTTAGAGGTTTTTTTTTTTATGTCCTTCTGTCTTTTCTTTTTTTAGGGTCTCACTACTGAGTTATTGTGATCCTCCTGTTTGTACCTCCCAAGGGCTGGAATTACAGATGCGCGCCACCACGCCCAATCTCGCCGGCTCAGCGCGCTCTACAGCGAGGCCGGCGCAGCACGAGGGGCCAGGAACCGAACCCTGGCCCCTGCGCTTCCTCTAAGCAAGCGCTAAATACGCTGAGCTATACCGCCAGCCCTACAGTTAGAGCTTATTGACCAGCCATTGCTTACTTGAAATTCCCTCTAACTGGAACTAACAGTACTCTTTTTTTCTCCTATTCATTTGTAGATAAAACGTAGAGTAAATCAAAGCATGTTGATTGTGGTGAAATTTGGAAGAGAAAAACCCCTTTGGCCAGAAGCTACGTGAGCTGGAAAAAATCAGGACATTTCTCATCTTTGGTAGGAACTGGATTATAACTTAAATTCCCAATGGTAAATGTTTTGCCATTCATCTAAAGTCTGAACCATAACCCTAAAATGCAATTTTACATTTGTAATATTTTAGAAAAACTGGGAATTGTATTATAAAAAAGCAGACTACTACATTCATATCAAAATTTACATTGGCGGTTGCTAATGATGTATTCA
Source organism: Myocastor coypus (assembly GCA_004027025.1). Lineage (NCBI taxonomy): Eukaryota > Metazoa > Chordata > Mammalia > Rodentia > Myocastoridae > Myocastor > Myocastor coypus. Next base: position 5,912 of record PVJA010052191.1, read on the forward strand.
GAGGGGAAAAGAATAGATAGCCCACATACAGGCTCTCACACACATGTGATACACAGTTCAGAAAACTTTTCTTAAGACACATAGAAAAACTACCTTTATATTTGCAATGCTGAATGCCAGGACTTACTGTGTGCAAACATAAAGCAAACTTTTTCTGCTACCCTTTCTGTGATGCTCTGCTGCCCTGTCCCTGGATGAAAACGTGATCAACATTTTATACTTTCTCTGAACATTCTCAAATATTAGAAAGAATTACTCGGTTATTTGAGTTTAGCCTCCACTTGAAGATCAGTCTGGCTACAGGGTTCCCGCGCCTTCTCCCTTTCTGGTGCAGCATGATGCGAGTGGCCTGGGGCTGGAGACAGGACACTTGGCACACTGCTTCTCTTCCAAGGGTTTGCTCCCTCTCCGCCGTGATCTGCTCGGCTGCCCTTACATAAGTCTGGAGGATTAGGAAGGACAGGATGTAATGGAAGCAGGTTAAGAAAAAAGTTCTAACTAAATTTGTACCGTCTTCATGACCAGATCATTTACTTGACTTTTTTCTAAGTCTGCCTCCCCCCACCGCCTTCACCCTTTTCAATTCTGCCTCAGCAGAGCCCATGCTCGCTTTCTTAAGCAACTCGCCCACACTGGGTGCGTGGGAAAGCTACATTGTTTGCCCACAGACCTTGGGAATGATATTTTACTGCTGGAATTCAGGAAAACCAGAATTCCTATTATGCAATGACCACTGTAAACATCCACATTATCCCTTCCCTCTGAACAGCTAGCAGCCATTCCCTGGTACTTTTTATTTTCCAACTGAGAAGTATATACTTCTATGCCCTTCAGTGCTCAAGCTCTCTCAGCATTCTCCTTACAGCCTCCTCTCTGCAGTGTCCCCATTCTATTTATCATTTTCATCCAGGTCTCAGATAATGGGATAATTAACTCTTCTCTCTTTACCCCATAGATCCTAACATTTGACAAATATACAATACATGGCATAGCTATGGTACAGCTATTTTATAAATATTCCATGTGGCCTTTATGAAGTAATCCTAGCGATACACAACCATCCATAGCCCCTTCTGTTGGTCCTCCCAGGGCCAAGGTGAGCACCTTCTGTTGGTCTTCCCAGGGCCAAGGTGACACTAAGTAGAAACAAAAGATTCAGAGCCAAGATCTGGGAGACTCCCAATTCTGGGCTTTTTCCACAGAGCTCACTTCCTCAGATTAGGTCATTCTTTTTCTTTTATTAGAACACTTTTGTTGCTCTAATTACCTTTAGCTTCCAGGTGACTTCCATAGCTCTAATTATTACAGTTTCATTCTAGACAGAAACAAAGAGGATAAAAGAGTCATCCATCCCTCTGAGGAGCCTGCTTTGACATCTTACATAGTATATCTTCTTACTTTTTGTTAAATGAAGAAGAGTTGGAAAATTGTTGTAATTGCAGTTCAGGGCTTCTATTTCTATACGTTATGATCTTTGATAAGTCATGCCCATATGCTCTCTTTTCTTCATTTCTTGAATACAAATATGTTCATTATAAATGTATATATTCATTATAAAACATTTTAAAGGATTCAGAAATGTAAATACAGGAAAAGAAAATTTCCTTAGCTGTATTGTCCAGAAATAGTCATTGCTAACAGCTTGATATATTTTCTTGTATTACCTTATGGAGTTTTTTGAAGTGTAACCTAAAGAGGATACCTTTAACTACAGGTTTCTACTTGAGCTTAAATGTCACATACTTTCCCTTGTATAGGATGCCAAGAATAAAAATAAAGAGCAAAATGAAAATTAGATAATAAGAAAGAGAAAGATATGTTGTTTTCAAAAAGTCAGCCGATCAGAAAATGAGTGGAGTAGGGAAGGATGCCAGGGATAAGATTTAAGAAGGGCGTTGGGGTGTGTTGTGTCCATGTACCAACACCGCATAAGGGAAGCAAACATCCTGTGCTGCAAATACATACACGATGAAGTAGAAAGGGAATCAAGCCACGTGTGGAGGAGGGTGGTGGGGTATGGACAGGGACGATGAAAGGAATTAAGGTGTGTTAAGTACATACCACAAGGAACATAAATATAAACATATATGCTACACATTTTTAGTGATAACTGAAAATAAATACAAAGCTCTGAAAAAATAAATATATAGGTCATCATTCAGTAAATGTAGACCCTTGAGAAAGCATCACACGGTCCAAAGTTAGGAGACCCCATCACCAAGTTCTGAGAGTTCTATGAAGATCCCAGGTGCAGTCCTTGGTTGGACAGGTAATTCTCAAATGATTCCTCCCACTCTGTAGCTTGTCTTTTTGTCCTCTTTAATAGTCCATCACAGTCGAAAAGTTTTAATTTGGATCAGTCATCATTTTTAGTTTACTTTTGGATCCTGATTTGGGTATAAAACAATAGTTCACATGTTATGTGTGAAAATTAGTGCATCCTCTCTTTTCCTAATCATGGATGTGCGATTGGTTTCCAGGTCCTGTCAACACCAACATAGCCAAAATATATCTCCATTTCTCTTGTTTTTGGAGCTATTGACTAGGTTCCAGCAACTATCACCGTTCAAGTAATTGGTTGTCTTTCTTGTGTCACATGGCCTCTTAAAGACCTTCAAAGGCTTTCTGCTGCATTTTGTGTAAAATCCAAATTCCAGCACAATCTTTGAGACCCCGCCCCACTGAGACTTGGTACCTAGTACAACCTAGTATTTCTGACCTTATCCTGGTGTGCAAAGCTCTGACTCCTCTTCCTCACCTTCCACTGCATCTACAAGATCCACACTTTTTTCTACTTATTGCTCAAGCTTAGCAAGCCTCCGTTCATTGTGGTCTTTTTTAGGGATTTACAAATCTGTACATATACCAGGCTGTCATGTTTCCAGCACTACCTTCTCCTCATTCAGTACTTGGTTGAAATAGCAACCAAACCAAGACTGCTTCACACATCACCTTATTTAGAATAGCCTGCTTTTCTCAGTGTTTGTGTGATTACTGTTTTTTTTTAATAGCTCTTTGCTACTTTCTGTTATTTACTCTGTCTGCCTCCTCTCAGATGTACTCTACCAAAGCAATGATCTTGCCTGTCTTCTGCATTATATCCTCAGCACCAACCACATAGAAGTCACTCAACATTTATTTAATGTCATAATTTCCATTTCTTTTCCAAAAGCAATTTTTAGAAAATATTATTTTAAAGAGAATAAAATAAAAACAATGATAAAAATTGTCAATAGGATAGTAAGAGAATAACAATATATTATATATTGTTATTTTTGAAATATGTGCTCAGGTTACCAGATAGAGACATAAAAAATTAATTAAACAATACATGCACAAGTGATTCTAATGAACTAATAGAAATTAGTAGTATAATCATCTTAGTTATCTTGTATATCTTTTCTTTTCCCCTTCCCTCCATCCTAGTTGTTACTTCCTTTTGAGCAGTTTCTTCTTTCTTCACATTATCTATTGTACATTTTTAATCTAATTTACTTTTGCAGTTTCTAGGGAGACAATATGATGATTATACATGTGAATCTGACTTATTTTTCTTATAAGTATGGTCTCAAGATGCATTCATTTTCCCATAAAGGTGTCAAGTTTATTATTCTTTATGGATAGCTGAGTAGTACTCTGTTGTATAAAAATACTACATCTTTTTGATCCTTACCTCAGTTGATGGATATTTGAGTTATTTCTAAGATTTAGTAACTTTCAAAAATTATTCTACTATAGCTGGGCACAGTGGCTTACGCCTGTAATCCCAACACTCAGGAGGCTGAGGCAGGAGGATCAGTGCAAGTTCGAGACTAGCCTGGGCTACAAAAGTGAGCTCAAGGCCAGCCTCAACTGCATAGTGAGACCCTGTCTCAAAAAGACCAAAAAAAAAAAATTATTCTACTATATACATGGTTATGTATATATTATTTTGGTAGTTTTTAAATTTTTCTGAGAACATATCCAGAAGAAAAAATAACTGGGTTGAATGAGACTTCTAATACTACTTTTTTGGGGACTATCTACAATGATTTCCACAGTGGTTGCATCACCAACATTGAAGAAGGGTTCCTTCTACCCACAGCTCATCTAGCATTTTTTATTCATTGATTTCTTGGTGGCAGCCATTCTTTCTGGGTGAAGCGGAATCTCCGTGATGCAAATCTCTGTACTTTGCATATTTTAAATGATGAATAATGTTGAACATTATTTTATGTATTTTGTTGCTATTTATATTTCTTCAGCCGAGAAGGGTATATTTATCTCAGGTGCTTATGTTTTGATTGGGTCTTTGAATTTGGCAGTCTGCTTTTTTTTTTTTTTTCTTCAATTGCTTGTATATTCTATATATATAAATCCTCTGTTAGCCGGCGTGGTGGCACATGCCTGTAATCCCAGCACTCAGGAGGCTGAGTCAGGAGGATCGGTGAGAGTTCGAGACCAGCCTGGGCTACAAAACTGAGCTCAAGGCCAGCCTGAACTGTACAGTGAGACCCTGTCTCAAAAAGACAAAAATAAATAAATAAATAAATAAATAAATAAATCCTCTGTTTGAGGAATAATTGCCTAAATTGTTTTGCCCATTTTGTGTGTTGTTCTTTCACTCTGGTGGCAATTTCTTTTATGTGAAAAAGCATTTTAACAATATAAGATCCAGGTTATTGATTCTATGAAATATTCACTGCACAGTTTGGGTTTATGAAGTCTCTGACTACACCTATGTCTTTAAGATTTCTATCTACTTTCTGTTCTGGTAGATTTATTGTTTCTGTTTTAATATTTAGATTTTTTACCATTTTGGTTTTAGTTTGTGTATGATGATAGACATGCATCTAGTTTTAGTCTTTGACGTGTTAAAGACTAAACATAATATTTCCAGCATCATTTATTGAAAAGACTATCTTTCTAGTGAATACATTTGAAGCCTTTGTAAAAGGTAAGATGGATGAGTGTGTTTGGGGTTGTATCTGCATCTCCTGATCTGTTCCGCTAATCCTCAGGCCTTATTTTTGCCAATACAATGCTGATTTCATAATAGTAGCCTTTTAATACAATTTTAAGTCAGAGATTGTGATGCAACCTGCCTTACTTTTGTTGCCCAGAGTTGCTTTTGCTATTCTAGGTCTCTTCTAGTCCCAAATGAATTTTAGGAATGTTTTCTCTACTTCTCTGAGGTATGGTAATGATATCTTTATTGGAATTGCATTAAATCTGTATAACAGCTTTGGGACTATGGTCGTTTTCATAATGTTGGTTCTTCCTATTCATGTACAAGGGATATCTTCCCAATTTCTGTTATCTTCCTCAATCTGCTTCTTCACAGTGTATTGTAATTTTCAATGTGCAGATATTTTATTTTCTTTGTTTGAGTGGTTCTTAAATATTTCATTTTTTGGATATCATTGCATGAAGGGTATGGTTTCCCTAATTTTTTTTCAGTGTGCTTTTTGTGTGTTGTTTGTGTACAGGAATATTATTGATTTTTGAGTATTGATTTTGTATACAGCTATGTTATAGAATTCAGTTATTAAATCTAGAAGTCTTTTGCAGAGTTTTTGTAGTGTTTTGTGTAGAGTGTCATGTCATGAACAAGCAATGATAATTTAACTCTTCTATTCTTATCTGTGTTCCTTTTATTTCTTCCACTTGTCTAAGGCATTAGCTGTTTACATAACTATATTGGAGTGGATATCTTTGTCTTATTCTTGATTTTTGAGTGAATGTTTCCAGTTTTTGCTCATTTAGCAGGATGATGGCTGTTGATTTGTCAGAGATGGCTTTTGTCAGTTGAAGTACAGATCATCTATTCCGATTTCTGTAGGGTATTTTTGACGAAGAATGTCAAAAACTTGTTCTGCATCTACTGAGATGATGTGTGATTTTTGTCTTTGGATCTATTAATACAATGTATTACATTCAGTGATTTGTGTGTGTACATTGAATCATCCCTGCATTCCTGGAATGAAGCTGTCTTGGCCATGGTGTATAATCTTAATGATTTCCTACATTCCGTTAGTTAGTATCTTAATGAGGATTTTTATTTCTATGTTCATTAGGGGGGATTGTCCTGTATTTCTCTTATTGTGTTGGGTCTTTCTCTGGCTTGATATCAGAGTAATATTTGCTTCCATGAATGTGTTAGGGAGTATTGTTTAGCTTTCAGTTTCCTTAGAGTTTGGCATTAAATTTTCTTTGAATTTCTTGGAGAATTCAACAGTGAATCGACCAGGACGTAGGATTTCCTTTGTTGGTAAATTTTTAATTACATTTTAAATCTCATTAACTGATATTGGGTTGTTCAGAATTTTTTACATTTTCTTCAATAAACTTTCATAATACGTTCTTATCTAGGAATCTGTCCAATTCTTCTATATTTGTCATCCTATAAAAGTAATAATTTTGGGCCCGGCGGGATGGCTCAGTGGTCTAAAGCGCCTGCTTGGGAAAGCTTGGGCGGCTTCAGGGACCGCAGTTCGATCCCCGGGCACCACATGCTGCGCCAGCCCTGCCCTCAGGGCGGGCTGAGCCGGCCATGAAAATAAGTGAATAGACAAATAAAGGTTCTGAAACAAGAAAGAAAAAAATAAAATAAAATAAACC
>PVJA010052192.1:0-12511 GCA_004027025.1 Myocastor coypus
ATGTGAAATTCCCTCCTTCCTTCCCCCTAACTGTGGGGTTAATTGGTACATCCCCAGCAGAGGGACCCGCCCCAAGGGGATGGCAGAGGGGAAGGACCAAAGAGAGCAAAGGTGGGAGCCTCCCCAGCCAATCAGCAGCCAGTATGGGTGGGGCATGGTGCCAGGGAAGCCACACCTCCTTGGAATTTTCCAAGTGGGATGGGGAGGGGAAGATGCATTCCTGTATAGTCCAGCCAATTCCATATCAAGTTGAGGCAGGGAAGCAGGGTGGTAGGTGCAGGGTATGTGGAAAGGAAAAGTGGGTCCTTTGCCTTCCGGTTGTCACGGAGAACCCCGTTTCCTCAGCTCCTGGACAAAGGCTTCAATTATCTCCTCTTTAACTTTCTGCAGTTCCTTCTTCACCTCTTCCAGAAGCTCTTGCTTCACACTGTCCAGGTCTGACTCAGTGGCAGAGCTGGGCGTGGAGGAGTGAGGCTCGGAAGCAGCCACAGAAGACATCGACTTCATCCTTGGCAAGGTTGTGCTGTTTTTCTCCCAGGGTCTCCACACAGATTCACTCTGGGCTGGGATTCTGGCCTCTGGTTCCTCCTGACTGGCAGATTCATCTTTGGGGGGCTTCTCTCCCACTTGTGTGGCTTTCCTTCTGCGGGCCAGCATGGCGTTCATCTCCTCCATGAGCCCACCTGTGCTTCGACTGCTCTCAGCTTTGGGTGGCCCTGAGGCTTCCTCTTGCTTGCTGACTTTCCTGAGTTTGGCTCCAGCGATTGCTGCAGCCAGGCCAGGGGCCCCAGCACCTCCACTGCTGGGACCCTGTGCTGTAGGGAGAGGGGGTGCAGGGGGTGGGCCACTCCCTGATCTCTGTGCTGCAGCTGGGACCCCTGACGGGGGGGGAGGCCTGGAGGTGGGGAAGGGCCTGGAGGAGGAGGAGGTCCTGGAGGTGGGGGTGGCCCCCCCGCTGGGGGAGCAGGAGGGCCTCCTGCATTGGAGACCCGGCGCTCACGCTCCATGTGCTCTGGCTGGCTGGGCTGCTGCCTTTTCTGTTGCTCCAGCTCCTCCAGGGAGGGTCCGTTCTGGGCTGACCAGGCAGAGGGTGTGGGAGGCCCAGGAGGGGCCCCTCCCTCCAAGGCTTCTAGGGCACTGGCCATGCCAGCAGCAAACTGTGCCGCATCCTCCTTGCTGCTGAAGTTGAGGCCCCAGACCTGGCGGGCGTCACGCCACTGATGGAAGTTGGGGGTGGCCTGGTTATACTTGACACCTCGCACAATGGCACAGTTGATGACCACCTGCTGGTCGGGGTGCATCTTTCAGCCCACGACCCGGAAGGAGTTGGCCGTGGGGTTATGGTAGATCTGTACTCTGCTGAAGGCCTGGGGACCCGTGCCGGCTGGGAGCCATCGCTTGCTGCTGTCATCATAAAGCATCACAGTGGCCCGGCTGGAACAGATGACCAGCTCGCTCATGGCTGCGCGGCGGGCGGGCAGGCGGGCCCACCAAGCGGTGCTCCCGGGGCGCCCCCGGCTCGCGGTTCAGGGGTGCACGGCCGGCTCTGGGTCTGTTCAGTCTCCCACAGGGTCCCGCCCCATAGAGTCCGGCTTCCTGGGGGAAACGTGTACAGGGCCGGGGCGGGTCTTCGGGCGCCTCTTCCCTCCGGTAGTCTGCTGGGGGGGAGGGCAAAAGAAAGAGGGTACGGTGTCCTCTCTGCGGCGCGCCCCCTCAGCCGCCGGCGGCTCCAATGTTACTCTTACTACTGTACTTCTCGCTCCAAAATTCCCTCCAGATAAATTTTAAGGCTTCTCTTTCCAACTCTGTAAGGAGTGTTGCTGGTGTTTTGGTTGGGACTGCGCTGAGCCTCTGTGACAGTTCCAGAAGCATGGCCATGTAGCTGTGTTGGTTCTGCCTGTCCAGACACAGGCGATAGCTTACTAATTCATTTTTAAAATCAGATTTTACTGGTATATTTTATTTTATTTTTAACTTTATTCATTTATTTTTATTTTTGAGACAGTTCTCACTATGTAATGAGGCTGTCTAGTATAGGTTTACCTTGAACTTGCTTGTATAGCTGAGGCTGGCCTTGAACTTGCTGGCTTTGGTCCTCCTGCCTCAGCTTCCCAAGCTGGGATTACAGTTGTGTGTCACCATGCCTGGCTGGTACGTTTTAGACATACATGACCACATTTGTAGGGAATTTGTACCCGTACATGATATAGCTTTCTTCCCCTGCTCTCCTAGCCTCCCTCAACCCCTTTCCCCACATTTACAAATAAATGTTTTTTTTCCCCATGATTTCTTTTTCTCATTTTTAAACCTTTTCCTTCTCCCCTTAGCCTCTTTCTGGTTCTCTCATTTGAGCGTTTTCTCCATTTTCACAGCATCTGTTACACATTTTGGTTCTTATTTACATTTTCATTTTCTCACACCAGAAAAGCAAAACACTGTTTACACATGTGTGTCTTGTACCTCACTTAGGAGTGTGGACTCCAGATGGACATGTCTTGGACAGGTCCTTCTGTACAGCACAGCAATACTCCATTGAACAAAAGGCCCACATCTTTTTTTATTTATCCACTTACAGTTGATGGACCCTTGGTTTGTTTCCAAGATTTGGCAATTACAAACTGTGCTTTGATAAATGTGGATGTGCATGCATTGCTGAGGGAGGATGCTTTGAATTCTTTTGGGAAGACACCCAGGAGGGCAAGGGCTGGCTCCAATGGGACCTCTAGTCCTAATTTTGTGAGGAATCTCTCCACTGATTTCCACAGTGGTTGCACCAGTCTACACTGCCACCAACAGTGGAGAAGGGTCCCTTCTACCCCACAGCCCCTTCAGCATTTTTTATTGATTCTTTTCTTGATGACAGTCATTCTTTCTGGAGTGAAGTGGAATCTCAGTGTTGTTTTAATCTGCATCTCTTGAATTACCAGTGATGTTGAATATTTTTTCATATATTTATTTGATATTTGTACTACTTCTTTATCTGAGAAGTGTGTGTTCGTCTCAGATGCTCATATTTGTCTTTAAATTTTGTGTGTGTATCTGACTTATTTATTTATTTATCTAAAGATTTATTTATTTTTCTTGTTTCAGAACTTTTGTTTGTTTATTTATTTATTTAAGAATTTATTTTATTTTATTTTATTTTTTTTTCTTGTTTCAGAACTTTTGTTCGTTTATTTATTTTTTTATGGCCGGCTCAGCCTGCCCTGAGGGCAAGGCTGGTGCAGCATGTGGTACTGGGGAGCAAACTGGGGCCCCTGCAGCCACCTAAGCTTTCCTAAGCAGGCACCTTAGACTACTGAGCCGTCTCGCTGGGCCCCTGTATCTGATTTTTTTTTAAAAGTCCTGGTTTAGGGAGGTAGTTCAGTGGAATAAGTGCTTACCTGATTTTTAAAAAGTCCTTTATATGTTCTTGAAATAATCCTTTGAGTATCAGCTGGCAAACATTTTTCCCCCCACACTGTGGGTTTTCTCTTCACTCTGTTGGTGGTGGTTTCTGTGAAAAAGTTTTTTTAATAAGATGAGATGTCAGTTGTTGATTCTTTGCATAGTTCCTATGCAATCAGGGTTTTATTCATAGTCTTTGGCTGAATCAATGCCTTTAACAGTTTTACCCATTCTATCTGCCTGCAGATTTAATGCTTCTGTTTTAATATTTAGTGCTTTGGCCCATTAAAAACGTATTTAGTATAGGGTCTACAGGGTCTCACTATGTAGATGGGACTCAGTGATTCTGTTTTCAGCCTCCCAAGAGCTGGGATTAGAGGTGCATGCCACCACACCCAGCCTCATTCCCTTTCTCAGTGCACCTCAGGGTTGGGGCCAGCATGGCATGCCAGGAATTGAACCCTGGTCCTTGCACCTGCTTAAGCAGGTGCTTTAGTTTGCTGAGCTATCTGGCTGGCCCTTGTTTGATCTGTTTTTAATTTAGTTCAGTGATTGTGGAAAGGTATGGGTTTCATTTTAATGGTTGGCATGTAGAAATCCAGTTTTTCAGGAACCACTTACTAAAGAGGCCAACATCCATTCCAGTGGATATGTTTGGCATGTTTGTCAAAGATAACTTTTTTTTTTTTTTTTTAAAACACATCTTGATTCTTTTTTTTTTTTTTTTTTTTTTTTTTTTTTTTTTTTTTTTTTTTTTTTTTTTTTTTTTTAAATTTTATTTATTTTTTTCTTGTTTCAGAACCCTTGCTTGTTTATTCACTCATTTTTATGGCTGGCTCAGCCCACCCTGAGGGCAGGGCTGGCCCAGCATGTGGTGCCGGGGATCGAACCGCAGTCCCTGAAGCCACCCAAGCTTTCCCAAGCAGGCGCTTTAGACCACTGAGCCATCCCACCGGGCCCCAAAGATAACTTTTTAAAAAGTATTTCTAGAGTTGTTTCTGTATATTCTAAGCTATTGCACTGGTCTTCAGGTCTGCTTGTTGGCCAGTACCATGCTGTTTTTATCACAGCAGCTTTGTAGTGTAATTTCAAGTTGGGGACTGTGCTACCTCCTGCCTTGCTACCTGAGGTACTTTCTGGCCCAGATGAACTTTGGGATTGTTTTCTGTAAGTCTGTGAGAAATACTGTTGGAATTTTTATCAGAAGTACACTGAATCTGTATAAAGGTTTTGAAAGTATGGTCATTGTAATTATATTTGTTTTTCCTGCCCCAAAGCATGGGATACCTTTCCATTTTCTTGTATCCTCTTCAAGCTCCTTTATCAGAGTACTGTAGTTTTCCATGTAGTGTTTTTTACTTCCTGCATTAGATGATTCCTAGGCATTTTATATTCATGTTATTGTGAAAGGTGTTATTTCCTCAGCTTCTCTCTCAGTGAGTTTGTCACTCATATGCATTGAGTTTTGGGAGCTGACATTGTATCCAGCTCCACTACTGAATTTGCTTATTAATCTGGAAGATTTTTAGTAAAGTTTTAGAGTATCGTCATCCACATATGATGGTAATTTAATGTCTTCCTTTCCTATTGTTATTCCTTTTGTTTATTTCTGTTGTTGAATTGTGCTACCTAAAGTTTCCAGAACTATATTGAGTAGGATTGATGACAGTGGAAATCTTTGCCTTGCACCTAATTTACAGTGAAAGCTTTTAGTTTTTGTCCATTTAGTATGACTTTGGCTGTTGGTTTGTCATAGATAGTTTTTATCAATTTGAGATAAAGATAATCTATTTCAGTTCTCTGCATTTTTTTAAAAAATCAGGAATGATGATAGACTTTGTCAAAAATGTTTTCTGCATCTATCAAGATGATCATGTGGTTTTTGTCCTTGGTTCTGTATTACATCAATAGATTGATTGTTTAGGTTGAACCATCCTTGCATCCCTGAGATGAACTGAACTTGGTTATGGTTTATAATCACCTGATGGTGTGCCACATTCTGTTTGCCAGTATTCACTGAGCATTTTTAAAATCTATGTTTGTTAGGCAGATTGGCCTGTAGTTCACTTTCTTAGTTGATTGCCTTAGTTACTTTTCTCTCATTGCTGAAACAACACACCTAATACCCCAAATTAAGGAAGGAAACATTCACTTAGCTCACATTTTGTGGAGGTGTTAGTCTAATTGGCTGGCTCCAGAGCAGGGTGGCATAGCCTGGGGCCATAGTCCAAGGTGGCAGAAGACAGAAAAAGCAGCAAGTGTAGAAGGGGGAGGACAGGCCTCTTTTTTCTCCTTTACATTGCATATTGGCTATCCACCCATGCCCACACTGTCTCTGTGTCCTTCTCTTCCACACACTGAGGATGTTTACAAAGTGAGGACTCTGGCCCTGTGCTTCAGCTCAGTTGACTTTGATGATACAATGAACAACATTCTAGAGTGGTAAGGATATGTCCTTTGCACTCCAGGATTTAGAACTGCTGAGATAAGCTGCTAGGTGCCTCAATTGGTGCAAGACATTGACCATAATAGTGGATATTTCTTTGGTTTTGGTATCAGGGTAATTCTTGCTTCAAGGAATGAATTTGTAAGTATTACTTCCTATCGCTTCTCGGCCTATTGGCTAAGATCAAGTGTGTAAGTATTACTTCCTTGTCAGTTTTAGTGAAGAGTTTGAGAAGTAGTGGTATTCTCTAAATGTCTTGCAAAATTCCATAGCGAATCCGTCATGACATGGCCTTTTCTTTGTTGACGGGTTTTTAATTATATCTTCACTTTCACTGATATTGGCTTAGTTAGAATTTTTACATCTTCTTGATTCAGTTTTGGTTCCATTTTCTGAAATCCTCTTCAGCTTCTTTTTTGAGAGCACTGTAGATTTCAATGGAAGGTTCTTTCACTTCATTTTTTAGGTGAATACCTAAGTATTTCATTTTTCTTGATGCTATTGTGATGATTATTATTTTCCTAATTTCATTACCAGTAAATCTGTTATTGATATACAGAAATGCTATCAATTTTTGAATGTTGACTTTATATTTTATATCTTGTTACACTGGTGAGTTTGGACATTGGTTTGAGGAGTCTTTTGATGGAATATATGAAGTCTATGTACAGTATAAATTCATTGGCAAATAATGATAATTTAACTTCTTTCTTCCCTATCCATCTCTTCTTTATTTCTTTCTCTTGTCTTATTGCTCTAGCCCATGTTTTAAGAACTATATTAAATGGGAGTATACACATTCTTTTATTTTTTATTTTTGTTTGTATTTTAGTACAGGGTCTACAGGGTCTAACTACGTAGATTGGACTCATAGTGATCCTCCTATTTTCAGCCTCCCAAGTATACTAAAAGCTGCTAGAGAAAAGAAACAGATTACATTTAAAGAAAAGCCCAACAGAATAATGGCAGATTTCTCTTCTCAAACCATGAAGTCAAGGAGAGCACAGAGCAGAGTGCTTCAAGTCCTCCATGAAAACAAATTCCAGCTGCTATACCCTGCAAAACTCTCTTTCAAGTATGAAGAAGATGTGAAATACTTCCACAACAAAGAACAAGTAAAGAATTTCATGATGACAAAGCCAACCATACATAGTTTAGCTCTGGAATTACAGTTGTGCATCACCATGCCTACGCTCAATCACTGTCTCAGAGTGCCCCAAGAGCAGGACCAGCATAATATGCTGAAGATCAAACCCTGATCTCTGCATCTTCCTATGCAGGCACTTTAATCTGCTGAGCTGTCTGGCTGGCCACACATTCATTTATATACAAAACATATGTATGGAGATATATTCAGACACATATATCATGCATCCATAGAAAAAAATCTAGATATATGAGATAAATAGTTGGTCTCTTTGTGATTAGTAGAAGAAATTTTTTAGTTTATATCCTATACCCTAGGATTTATTATTAAAAAGAAATGGGTACATATTACTTTTATGATAAGATTATTTTAAGTTAAAAACCTTACAATACTAATGTCACAATTATGCAATGTGTTACTGAATGGAGATAAAGGAGAACTTCACTTTTGAGTTTTTTTTTTTTTTTTTTCTTTTTTCTTTTGGTGGTACTGGGGATTGAACTCAGGATCTTGCATTTGCTAGGCAAGCACTTATGCTACTGAGCTATATACCAGCCCTCTTTTAGATTCTTGAACTGGGATCTTTTAAGAATAAGTGAGTATATGATACTTTTATAATAACATTATAAATAAAGGTACTTTAAAATAGTAAACAAGAAATTTCTGGCAATTTTGTAATACAAAATATTATTTCTGTGACTAAATTTAGGATATTGGTTATTCCTTATATTGGAATTTTATACTTTGATCAGAAAACTTGTTATCTTAGAGGCTAGATCTTTTCTAACATCCATTAAGTTAGGACACCTTAGTGAGGATTTTCTTTATTTTATAAACAGAGTGTTTGTGATTGAAATCTTTGTAATGAAACTTTTCACAGTACTTGAGGTTCAGAAACATGGACGTTATAGCAGTTTTTCCTGGGTGTTTCCAGTCATTTGAGCATAATTTTCTTGCAGGAGGATGGTATCATGATTCCTAAAGCCCAGAGCATTTATCAACAACAAATGTCAAATTGTACCTAGGCTGTTTATTAAGAGACAGTGTGCTAGCACCCACCAACAGTATTTTAATACATCGTGGATTTTGCTGAGGTTGGCTGGTAAGTGCTGAACCAGACATAGCTGAGACTTCAAGTACAATCTCCCTGTGTCTGTGTTTTTCAGGCGAAGCTCTGAAGGTGTCAGCTGAGAGATTCACAGACGACCCCTGCTATCTCCCCAAAAGGGAGGCTGTGGTGCAGGCTGCCCGTTCCTTGCTAGCCGCAGTCACCAGACTCCTCATTCTTGCAGACATGATTGATGTCCGGTGTCTGCTGCAGCACGTGTCATCCGTAAGTAAAAGATGGCTTAGTTTGCTTTGGTATTGTTCTTGCTTCTAATTCCATGCCCCAAAGCTGGCATCAATTTTGGTGCATTCCTGTCGCACCATCATTTCTTTTGTCACTGATCAGAAGCTTGACCTCATTGGGTTGTAAGTACTGAAATATATTTCAAAAGATTGATTCTGGCAGTGTACTAAAGCCAGTGGGAAGCTGAAGAACAGAAGATAACTTGCTGACAAGGAAATGTTTAGGAGAAAGTTCTAAACTTTTGACTTGAATTGATTGTATACTACCTAAGCATGTTAACAACAGAACTATATAGAAAATATGAAACAAGTATGTCCATATAAATGCTTTGAAAAGAGAGATCTTAACGCTGAAGATGCCTGGAAGTTGGTTTTAGTTTGTAAATGAGCAGCACCTTGCCAATTCTTGATCAGTGAGATCTAGAATGTCTTTACCAGTCGACTGTGAAGTCCGTAGTAAGCAATTACTAAAACATATACATAGACTTGATGAGTAAAAATACAGTTTAATCGGAAGGAAACCAAAGCGGTGAGACATTCTTCTTGCCAGACAAATCCATTTAAATAGGAAGAAAGCTTTGGAGCCTTGTGTCTTTGGTTTCTTAATTTATTTAGTTTGGCCAAGCCGTGGTATCTGCAAGAAAAAGTTGAACAACTGTCTTAGAATTCTGCTGAATTTCCTGCTTTAAAGAGGACCTTTACACTTGTATCCACAAATACACCCATGTTTTCATAAAAGGCCCTGGTGACTATGCTATTACTACAATGAACACATGGTAGCTTTATTAGATTGATCTACTTGTCAAAATCATTTTATCTAATTGTTAAGCTAAATCGCCTTAACATCTTGTATTTACTGTCGTATTTATTTTGGCATGTAGAATTACCTCTTTGCTCTTTGATGTTCATTTTCTTTCAATAGCTTTATTACTGTGAAAAGCAATTTTTTTTGTTCTTACTCCTTGGTTACTGGTCTGTTGAATGAGAGTAGTCAAATGCCTGGACATTTCTTAGGTTCAGTTTTCTTGTATAGACACTAATGGCAGGTGATTCCCAGGGTGAAGATCCAATGTTTCCTATATTTCAGACTCTAGATTGTTGAAACAGGGTAGCATAAAGGGCTCTTGTGAGGTGAAAGCTGCTGTCTTCATAGTCAGCTGGGAGCTGAATGTATGAAGGACACAGCTATCTTCACTGTCATTTTAATAGAGAGTCTGCGAATACTTGGCACTGTGCTAGCAAAGTCATACATGGCACATGACTTAAACAAGCAAGAGGAGATGGTAGACAAAAGCAAAATGCTAAGCTTTGGAATAAAAATTGCTGTTAATAACTGTGGAGCTTTTATGATGCACCAGACCCTGTTGAAGCCAACAGTGTTCTCCATTTTCCAGCAGAAAAGCTTTGTGATACTATTACTCTATAACATAGGTAATTGAGCTTATCATCACTGGCTTTCTGAATATCAAACATCTTTGTCTTAGCTTGGAATTGATATTTTCTGACCATCATTGATATTCTAATAATGTTCCATATAATGTGATATATGCAGTCACACAATTTTTACACTGATATTTGGAAATTTAAGGAAATATGAAATTGTAGCCTGTCAAGTCTATGGTATTTGGCCTAGTCTTTTACTTTCAACTAATACTCTTGAGAGAGAGAGAATAACAGTAACTGAGTTTACACTGGGAGCAGTACACATCAAAAAGACAAGAGTGACATGCATTCCAAGCATAGTTTTAGTGTTACATGGTGCTATGATCAATATGATGAACCTTTTAAAGGTTCTTGAGACCAATATCTGATTCATCTTGTGTACATAAGTGCATGGTTTTGCTCCTGATATGATTTCTCTTTTATCTGCTTCCAGTCACTTCGTTGTTTAATCCATAACACATTCAGCTGTATTATGCCCTTAAGTTCTTGATTTCTTCTTTAAAGTTTTTATATTAGGGAGACTATACGATATTTACACATGCAGGTCTGGTTTATTTCACTAATGAGTATATATTCAGTATACATCCATTTATATATGAAGTCTTCAAAGTTTTCCTTTATAGCTGAGTAATATTCCATTGTATAAAAATACCACATTTTTTTAAACCATTCTTCAAATGATGGGCATTTTGGTTGTTTCGAAGATTTGGCTATTACAAATTGGGCTGCAATAAACATAGGTGCACAGATATCGTTATGGTATGATGTTTTCAGTTCTTCTGGGAAAATTCTCAGTAGAGGGATAGCTGGATTGAACGGAACTTCCAACTGTAGTTTTGTAAGGATCCTCTACACTGCTTTCCATAATGGTTGCACCAATCTGCATTCCCACCAGCAGTGGAGAAGGGTTTCTTCACCATCTTTTAGGTCTCCTGTTTTTAAGATGAAATAATTCATGAAACTTTATCCATTTTCCTCAGGAGAGGAATTAGGCTGAGTTGCTGATTTGCCATTACAAGCAATACAATCCCTGTAAATTACTTTAGGAAATGTTTTTATGCATATTCTAGATTATAGGTAAATCATATAAAATATGAAAATCAAAACATGTTGAAATATAAGTGAGTGAACATGCCAGATATCTTCTGATACCTGCCTCTCTGGCTTGATGCTTAACCCTAACTTAGTAGTATCTTGGTTCATACTGATTTTGAAACTAAAATCACCATGTATGGGAACACAAATGACTCTCTTTTTCATAAGATGATGCTAGCTTCATATTTTTTGTACATAAAGGTAGATGTTACATTTACATTCATTAAATTTTATCTTGTTAATTCTGGCTGAATGCTATAGTCCCTGACAATCTTTTTGGCTCATGGTTTTGTCTCTTTGTCCTACCTGGTGACATTTTCAAAATTCCTTAAACAAGTTACTCATAAAAAAATGTTTAATGACATGAATAATAGTGTCATATCTTCCTTTCCAGTAATTTTGACCAAATATTAACAGACTCAGCATAAAGTTATTGAAATGAGCTTCCAATTGATTTGCTGGGCCCTGTATAAAGCTTTCTTCTTGGTGTCTCCCTTAAGCTCTTTCCTAAAAGTCTTTCTGAGATGGAGACAGACAGTCTGTGGCCCTATGCATTTATTGGTATCTCAGTCTGTCTCTTTGTCTCTTGTGTTACATCCAAGTTATCTGCCCAGGGCTGGGGAAGTACTCACACCCATAATCCCAGCAGTACTAAAACCCATAATCCCAGGGGATCATGAGTTAATCTCAAACTCTAGAAGTCCCTGCCCCATGAGGCTTTGGTGGGACAGCTAGACACAAACCATAACAATTCATCTAGTCACTTCAGTTATTCAGGTGACAGAATCCACTTGGCATTATGACTCCCAGGAACCCAGTGAGAGCTCTGGCTGACCAGG
This sequence comes from Myocastor coypus, assembly GCA_004027025.1. Lineage (NCBI taxonomy): Eukaryota > Metazoa > Chordata > Mammalia > Rodentia > Myocastoridae > Myocastor > Myocastor coypus. The sequence goes on from PVJA010052192.1 coordinate 11,708, forward strand.
GCTTGGTCGCTTTACCCCCTTTTTTTCTGACCCTCAATTTTGGGTCACTCTCCATCCAATGACTTACAGCCAGACAGCACTCCCTGTTGCATCTCCTGGCCCTTAAGCGCTGGGTACAACGGGACTGTGCCTGCGTCCAGTTCCTGTATGATGTCCTCCTCAAGAGCTCTGTGAGTTTGTCAAGGTCACCTCTGGTGCCAGACTTGTGCTGCCACTTGAGTTTTTATTTATGGCTTATTTTTCTATTCCTATTTTTCAGTGTCCACCTAGCCTACTAGGAGTTGATCTTTTCTACTTGACCTCTCTCACTCTCCTTGTCTGTCTCTCCCATTCCTGCTCTTCTTCTATCCTCTCTTCCTGCCCCTGTGCATGTTTATGAATACAAAAAACCATGTAGAAACTTGGGGAGATGGGTGTGTTTCCATACTGTAAGAATGTGTTCTAAGTGTGTAGAGAGCCAATTTTGGTCCCTTTCTAAAATATTTGTTAGAATATTATGTAGCACTGGTTTTGATGTCATGAAATTCTTCAGCTGTTCTTTGTTATGGAAATATTTCACTTCTCCCTCATACTTGAAGGAGAGTTTTGCCGGGTACAATAGTCTTGGCTGAAAATTGTTTTCATGGAGGACTTGAAGCACTCTGCTCCATGCTCTTCTTGCTTTCATGGTTTGTGAAGAGAAATCTGCTGTTATTCGGATGGGTTTTCCTTTAAATGTGACCTGTTTCTTTTCTCTGGCAGCTTTTAGTATATTATTCTTCAGCTGGATTTCTGGTATCTTGACTATTATATGTCTTGGCGTGT
>PVJA010052193.1:0-12490 GCA_004027025.1 Myocastor coypus
CGCAGCATGTGGTGCCAGGGATCGAACCGTGGTCCCTGAAGCCGCCCAAGCTTTCCCAAGCAGGCGCTTTAGACCACTGAGCCATCCCGCCGGGCCCCTGTCCTCTCAATTCTTAAGACCAGTTATACTTTAAATCTGTGGATTCAAGGCTGGTAAATAATTTTCAAAAAGCCTGCTGGACTACATTTCTTGATTTCTTCCTTCTCAGAGAAACTCCCCTGCTAGTACTGTGGGGATAAAGGTGACCTTGCATGCAATGGCAGCTGTCGAGTTTCCTAGGCATGTCCACCTCGGCCAGTCACAGAGTCCTCCCCGGCCAGGGTCATCTCAGGGCCTGGGACAGGCTATCCAGGATGGGTCACCCGGGTGGCCCAGCTGTGGCCAGGCTGGATGCTCTGTTGGCTGGCGCCTGCCCCCTCCTACCTTTGGTAATGAAGGAGCCCGTCCTGCTAAGCGCCGAGGACCCGCTGGATGTGGAGTCGCAGCGGAGCAGGGGCTCGGACTCGTCCACGAAGAAGCCCTTGTTCTTGTCCAGGGGTGATGGCTCCACGGTGAGGAGTGTGGCATTTTCTGGCTTCCCACTGGGGCCGGGGCTGGGACTGGCAGGGCTGGGGCTCATTGGAAGGGCCAGTTTGTCTGCTTCCAGCTGCAGGAGGCAAAAAACATTTTCAAGATAATCACTAGATAAGCACATCAGAAGGGACACAGGGACGTTTCTCCCACACTGAGGGTCTCTAACATTCACAAAGCTTCAGCCATGTGTAGGGGCACATGCCTGCATAATCCCAGAACTTGGCAGGCCGAGGCAGGATGGCCACAATTTGAGGTTATGTAGCGAGATCAAGGCTAACTAGTCTTGGCTGTGTAATGAGTTCAAGGCCAGCTTAGACCATGAAGCAACACCCTGCCTCAAATTAGTTACATAAATAAACTTCAAAAAAAAAAAAATGCATGTCCATAGGCTTATTAAAAATTAGAAGCCTGGCATGATACACCTAGAGTCCTAGCTGAAGCAAGAAGACTGATTTTGAGGTTGAGGTCACATCCCAGTGCCCCCCAAATTAATGTTAGTCTTGAAAAAGAAAATGACGGGAAGTGTGTACCCTGAGCTGTTTGTTGCCAGAGAGTGTGGAGCTAGACAGAGCTGTGAAGAGAGAGAACCCTTAGGTAAAACACAATTCTGCAGACCTAGAAGGTGCCAACGTATTATCTAGTAGAGTCCCCTCTGTAGGAGCTGAGTTTGGCCACCACAAATATCTTGGTCAGTGTCCTTACCCTGGGCCTCACGGCTGAGACTGCATTTGGGGACAGAGTCACTACAGAGTTCACTGGCCCTACAGCAAAGCTGGCTGTTTCCTTAAGAAAGACCGAACCGGGCGTGGTGGCTCACGCCTGTAATCCCAGCACTTGGGAGGCTGAGGCAGGAGGATCGTTGTGAGTTCGAGACCAGCCTGGGCTACAAAAGTGAGCTCAAAGCCAGCCTGAACTGCACAGTGAGACCCTGTCTCAAAAAAAAAAAAAGAAAGACCGAGACACAGACTCACACAGTGAAGGCCCTGAGGGTGCAGTGAGAAGGCTCCATCCGCCTTCCGGGTGCCAGCCCAGGAAGACAGCCCGCTGCCCACACCTTGAGTAGGAAGGGAGAGCAGAATCGGCCCCCAGCACTCCTTGGTACTGTATCTGGCACAGTGTGTCTTCCTTCTGCGCAGAGCCAGAGCCCAGAGCCCTGGGAAGTGGGTGTCTTCTGAGGCAGGCACACTGTGAGGAGCGGGACGAAAGCGGCTCCCACTCACCAGATTCCCAACCACCACCATTCCTAATTAGCTCTAGGGAAAGTGCTACCAGGATGGGTACAGCAGGACTCAGGTGGGCCTGGGTGGCATTGGGTGCCTCAGGCACTGTGGAGTGGCAACAAAGAAAACAAAGAGAGGAGTCAGCGGAGGTGGAGCCCCCCCTCAGCCTGGTTGGGCTGCTCAGTGTGGATATGGACGCAGGGCTGTGCACCCCCAGAGGGGTCTGATGTATGCTTCCAAAGTCCTAACTCAATGGCACCCTCCCCCCAAGGCCACTCGTGCCAACACACCTTTGTCATGCGCTCAGGGGGACAAAGAGTGCTTGTCTGCACTCCGGCTCCCAGGGACATGACACTGGAAGACACGGTCCGTCAACACAGGGCACTGTTCTGGCTTAAAATAAGAAATTCCCACCCACGAATCACATGCCTCAGACTAAGCCGTCCACCCACCTGTTTCCTGAACTCATGTTAAAACTTTACATTTAATTTCAATCCCACCCCCACCATTTTAGCCAAAAGGTTTTATCGGTGGAATCAAACACATGATTTCCAGCATAATTTGGAAAGACAAACGCGGCACTGAGGCTCCCTGAGGCTAGCAAGTCCGGTACCAGGCAACGGTCCTGGGGATGTCTTCACAGCTCCACAGTGGGCTCACAGAGAACACAGGACAAGCGCCTTCCTGGGACTGAGCATCTGTCCCTCGTTTTGTGCATTCCTGTCTGTCTAAAAGTTATCTGTATTCTCGAAGAAAGCGGGTGGAACACGCTATGCATGTAGTAGGCACGGTAGTGTTACCCATTTCATCTCCAATCAGAAAACAGCCTTTGTGAAAGCTCATGAGTCAATCTTCAGGGCTTATGGCAAATGAAGATCAGCAACAGTAAGATTTATTTTAATTTTTATTTCTTTGTCTTTTTGAGATAGGGTCTTGCTATGCAGTTCAGGCTGGCCTTGAGCTCATTTTTGTAGCCCAGACTGGTCTCAAACTCACACCAATTCTCCCGCCTCAGCCTCCTAAGTGCCAGAATTATAGGCGTGCACCACCACACCTGGCTCAACAGTAAGATTTAGAAATGAAAGGGGGCTCGGGAGACAGCTCCATGGTACAAGCGCCTGCCAGGCAAGTGCAAGGTCATGAGTTTGAACCCTGGTCCTGCCAAAAAATAAAAAATAATAATAAAAAGATTTAGAAATGAAAAGGAAAGATATACAACTTAACCAGAAAGCCAGATTTTCATAGAAAGAGCGAGCGTCCCTGTCCTCATTAAAAAGCCTTCAGCAGAAGCTCAAAGTAGTAGAGTAATAAATGGCACACGCAGGAGGCTAAGGGTGGAGGACTGCCAAAAGCTCAAGGCCAGCCCAAATTCCACACCGAGATTCCATCTGAAGAAACCAAAATTAATTAATTTGAAAAAAAACCTGTTTGAACAGGAACTTAATGAAATAGTCACAAAATAGAGCTATTGAATTTATTCCATAAGCCTCTTAGAGCACTTCAAATTGTGTAATGAGAAAAATAATACATGTTATTTTTCAAAGTAGTGACCTCTGATGAGCGTATTTCCTCCTGCTGTGGTCTCTTTATTTATTTATTTATGTATTTATGTATTTGTTTATGTATTTATTTATTTTTAGAATTTTATTTTATTTTATTTTTTTCTCGTTTCAAAACTTTTGTTTGTTTGTTTATTTTTCTGGCTGGCTAAGAGATGATCCTCTTCCTCCTCCTATTAAGTGTTTGTGGCCACCAGGGTGTCCTTGCACCCCTGCCTTACCAACAGGACAGGCGCTTCGAATGAGAAGACCTCTGGGTAAACCAGACCATAAAGGAATTTAAAGCTAGCTTGGAGAAACTTGAGAATCTCCGTTCTTTTTGCTTTTTAGCCATCAAGTGACCATATTCACTTGGATGACCGGCTTCAGAAGTGAGGAGGGTCAGAGAAGGTGCAGGGAACGGGCGAGTGGGGCGAGCTCAAGGCAGCCCCAACCAGAGCGGTCCTGTCCCGTGCACACAGGGCATGCGATTACTTTGGCCCACATGCGCCCTAGATGCCCTTCTGATTAGTCTCCACACAGTACACAGTCCTTCCAGATTCTTATTAGTCTTGACTGATAAGGGACGGGAGACAAACAGCTCACTTTACCAGCAGTTGAGTGACGCCTATAGCTGGTGACCTAGCGTCCGCTGGCCTTGGTAAACAGAGCGCTGCCTGGAATCTGGCAGTTCGAGCGTCTCTGGGCTCCTGAGGTTCGCACCAGCGCTTGTGAGAACAGCTCCAGAGCCTGCACACGATCTGCCCTGGAAAGAGCAGTCATGGCCATCTTCTCCACTCCTGTCCTAGCAGGGCCCTTGCTGGGCACAGCCCTGTCGTGAGCCCGCTATGGGGACTCGGCCCAGTCACAGCCAGGCACAGATGCTCAAAAGGAACCCTCTCCTGAAAATTCCCTTCCTTGCCCATGAACCCGTCCAGAGGTGCCCCACAGTAATGGCTGGGGACCAGAGTCCCCAGTGGTAAAGACAAACACTACCAGGCACATCCACAGCACAGTGGGCCCCGGGTGAAACAAGATTAGGAGCTGCTCCTCAGCCACCTGGGCACAGCTCAACATCAGGAAAGGTCAGCAAAGGTGGGAACCACAGCTTCGGGGCACCTTCTCAGCACACGTCACTGTACGCAAAGTCTGTTCCTAAAAGTCAAGCTCGTGAAATCCCACAAAGGGAGGCAAAGCAGGGAGATGTCCCCTCAAGCAGCTGCACAGTCATAGGAAAACCACTTCCCTCCTCAGACCCATTTCCCTATTTCTAAGAAGTCAGACGAGGACATAGCTAAGTGTCTCCCTTTCAAACTGTCATCTCACCGGTGTGATTTCTTTCTCCTCAGCCGCCCCCGCCCCAGCCCTCTGTCATTCCCAAGTTACCCGTAACTGGTAGCCTCCACTAAGGTTAACCACCGAGTTATTTTCAATCACTACCCGATTACAGTCTCCCTGTGGTTGCGCAAGCTGCTTTCATGAAACTAATGAACAAATTTTTGATGCTCACGTGACCTCCTAAAAATGCAACATTAATTGTTCAGCCCACCAAATGGCCAGCTGAGCTCCTTGGCTCCTGCTCTACCCAGCGGGTATCCCAAGCCTTTCTTCCTGGGATGGAGCCAGATCTGCCTGATGCCTCCAGAAAGAGCTCCTCTTCCTGGTCACACGGTGTCCCCTCTTCTAGACCTCAGGTAACCAAGAGCACCTTTCTGGCACCGTTAACTTAGAAAGAGAGAGAATTCTACAACATATTTGTGAGAATCTCTATCACTTGACAGCGGTCTTGCTAAGTCCTCTGGGGACAAACTGCTATTCCACAGGTGCTTGGGAGCTGTCAGCCAGCTCCATCACATAAGGGTCCTGAGGGAGGAGCCCTGCCAGGGCTACACTAGATGATTCCGTTTGAGCTCGCTACTGTGGGCTTTCGGCTGAGGCCCCAGCTTCCTTTAGAGGGAGGAAACCGCAGTGCTAGGAGGTACCAGTTAGTTGTTCAAGGTCACTGCCTGGCTCTGCCTGGTTTGTAAGTTTCCCTGTCTGCTGAGTTACTCTACTTCCCTGTCTGGACTCCTCAGCTGTTAGAGGGGCTGACACATAGGAACGGATCCTAGCGGCCACATGACTGCAAGCAGCTGCCCCGCTCCTGTGGCCGCAGGAAGCGTGTGGAGCGAGCCTGCACGGTCCTGTTGAGGGGTCAGCGGCTCAGCAGTGCCCTGCACATGCCAGACCCTGCAACTAGGGCCGATAGCATTGCCTTCACATCTGAACATCTCAACAGGCCAGTGACCAGTTAAAAGACCACACATTCAATTTCCACTGGAAGTTGATCTCGGGGGAATTACAGTCACAAGTAAAAATAAAATTAAAACTATTTAAGGATCATGATATTATCGATGTTTGTCCCCACTACACAGGAATCAAGAGCAAGCCAGATTTGGATTCCCAACAGGTCTATAGGGAACCTTCAGACTGGGCTCTGGAAACACGTGTGACCCTCCCTGCCCTGCATGGATTTCTCCACACCTGAATATCCCAGTCCCTGCATTAGAGAACAGGAGTCCAACTAAGAAGGAGTGCTTTGTTAGCCAATTCTGTGTGCTTCCAGGATTTTAGATATAGAGTTCTTACATAGGTATGGGCCACCATGCCTGGCAAACTTTTTGCAAATATAAACGGAAAATCTTGAGGGAAATGAGAAAATCCTGACCCCTGAATTCAAAGGTTTATCATCAGGTAGAAAAAGTTGGGAGAAAACCTGAAAAACGAGGGACACAGGCTGGAAGTATACACACAAGACACGTAGGACACACAGGTCACAAGGCAAACTGCTGGCTCTACATGGCAGGGTTATGAATGTTCTCCTGTGCTTGGAGGCTTTCTTCGTTTTATGGGCCTCACTCTTAAAAGTGAATTTAAAAATCTAAAAAGGCTAAATGCCAGATAACTCCAGAATAAAAACTCCCCAGACTTTTCCTGGCTTTCTGGTTGCTTAGCTTTGTCCTCCTCCCCAGCACAGGCCCAGGGGACAAGAGGGGCCACGCTGTGCTGCTAATGGAGAACCCTCGAACGGAACCCTCTGCCTGGCACAGCGGCAGGGAGGAACCTCTGCCCTCTGGAGGTCCCTGGACTGCTGCTGCTGTGGAAGAAGCGGTAACCGGAACACAACCCAGAGACGTTCTGCTCAGCCTGGGACCCCCAGCCAAGCTGTGCAGAACTGCGGCATGTTCCCACGGGCTGGGAGCCGGTGCTCAGCCTCCAGGGTGAGCACCCCGCCAGTGGGAAAGCCTGGCCTTGACCCAGGGAAAACACCTACAACACTGGGGAATTCTGTTAAAGGTCTCCTCCAAGGGCCCAAGACCTGTTCCAGGTCAGAGGAACCGGAGCATTTGGGTCCAAGGGCAGCCTCACTTAAGCCCCAGGTCCATTGGTGGCCTGATCATTCTCCCAGTGTGCTTTGCTCTTAAGTACCCAAACCCAAATCAAGGTAAGGGGAGATCATCTTGTGGTTACGCTCATCTACAAATTCTGATCATTTCTAAGAGTTTGCTTGGAACCCCACTGGCTACACTAAACGTCAATCTTGGCTGGAAGCAAGGCTGCTGCACCTTTCCTGGGTGCTTGGGGAAGCTGGTAGTCACAAGTAGAACTGCCTGGAGCTGCAGAGCTGGTCAGAACCAGCTGGGTCTGAAGCCCTGGTGTCCAGTGTTGGGAGGGTTTCCCCACCCCACCACAGTGCAGACCGCTGACCTCTGGCCTGACTGCTGTCAGTCCAGAGCTGAGTCTTTACTCAGAAGACCAAGCACAGCTCTTAGGCAGGCTCTCTCAGCTCAGACCTGAGCTCACGCCACCAGAGCCCAGCACCAACCAAGCCTGTGAGATGGGGCTCCTTCCGGAAGTAGGGTTTTCCTAACCTTCACTCAGGCAGGCAGGCTAGGAAGTCCTCCTTCCCACAGAACAGCCTTGGCACAACTCTACCCATAAAACCAAGCTGCCCTGCCCTTTAGAGCGATCCCTACGTCACCATGGAAGACCGAAAAGAAATGACACAGTAAACATGAACACCTGAGTAAGAAGGTTCAAGTTCACCCTGTTACTCAGAATTGATTATTGCCCATAAATCTGTTCACCCAGTTCTGCCAGTTGGAGCCACAATTCTGATCCATGTCATGTACATTCCAAAGGTTCCCCTCTTCTGGGTCCCCTCCCTGGGGTGTGGTCACCATCATCAATGCCCTGTGCTTTTAGGGGAGCTCACATCTGTACAGCACTGGCATATGACACTTCAGCACCTGGCTCAGCCTTCCAACCTCCTTCCACAAGTCTCACTGCTCTTCTATGACATCTGCAGTTGGCAAACCAGCTGGCTGGAGAATGACACCAAGTGGGCTCCCCGCTGTTACACGGGACACACTGTGAATCCACGAGGCCTTGCTTCCCAGAGTGGGTGTGGGTGTGTGCAGGGCGCCCTGCTCAACGTGGAGTCAGCAATCCCCCAGGTAGGCTGGCGAGACTGTCCTAGCTAAGAGCTAGACTCAGGTAAATGCCAGAAGACGCCGAATTTCCTTCGGTCTTCCCAAAACAAAGCACGTTACACCTCTTCCTTTTTATCTGCCTGATTCACAAAGTGCATTTTTTTTTTCTATTACTTGGTTAGAAAAAAAAACAGAAAAAAATATTTTTTTAAGGAAATGAAGATTATGGTGCAATGTCCCCCGGCTACTGCCTCTGGAATGACAGACATACTTGGTGTCTTCTGTTTTGTTGTTATGTAATGGAATGTTCTCTGTGCAGCATCTGTATTTTACATCATTCTCAAAGGAGAATTGTTGGGGCCCGGCAGGATGGCTCAGTGGTGTAAAGCGCCTGCTTAGGAAAGCTTAGGTGACTGCAGGGACCGCGGTTCAATCCCCGGCACCACATGCTGCGCCAGCCCTGCCCTGCCATAAAAATAAATAAGTAAACAAACAAAAGTTCTGAAACAAGAAAAAAAAGAAGAAGAATTGTGGCAATCACCAACAGGAAAGACCCTTATATGTCTTTGGGTGTTTAAGTTAACCGCCCAGCCATTCCAGCCTCTCCCCTGACTTATACCAACTGTGAATAAATCCGGGTCCCCACAGTGCCTATTGTCATGGGAAGATCAGATCAGGATGACATTTTTCCCCTCCGAAGAAAATGTGAAGAGTAAAGCATTACAGTTGAAATTATTCACTGTCCTCCTCAAGCAGTGTACCCCTAGTGGTCCCTGGATGTCACCATATTGTGAACAGGCTCCCATTGCTAATAAGCTCATCTGCTAAGTTTGGTTTCAAAAAGAAAAGTGTTCCCTGGCGCTAGGTACTGATGGAGAGAATAGGGCTTGTTTTTACAGTACTGATCCTGACTTCCTTCTAATGCACTTTTTTGAGAAAGCCAGGTAAGGGCATGGCTTAAGGTGCAGATAGAAAACGTCTCAGACGCAGCAGAACAGCGTAACAGCGTAATGGCGTATTGTAAGACATTCACCCTTTTCTCATGTTGAGGCCCTGAGTCTCAGAAAAAAAAAAAAAAAAAACCGGAAGCCCACTCCAGCCCCTGACACAGCATTTCCACCGAGAGCTTTCTAAAGTGTAGCTCCGGGGTACAACCCTCATAAAAATGCCAGCATCGTGAGGTCGGGCCTCAGTCTCTTCTCATTAAGTATCTCTTTGTGAAGATTCCCTACAGAAACGGCCTGTGTTAATCACCTCACTCTTCAAGGCAGCATTCCTAATAACATCAACGCTGACACCAGCACCAGTGCGCATGCTGACAGGGACATTACATCCATATCACAACCCCACGAACCAGCCTCCTGGCTTTTCTCCTTAGGACCTTTATGAACTTCAAGTTCAACTTCCACATTTAATGAATTCTATGATACCTACTTTTTTTTTTTTTGTCATTTTAACATCTCAGAGGGCTTCTTACAACCCCGATGGCAATATTCTATATTTCTCAGTGGCATACCTGATGTTGATGTAACTGATAATCCATGTGGGATCTGATGAAAGTAACAAATCGTAAAATACCTACCTATGCCTGTGCAGAAGCTCGATGTAGAACGCCGAGGTGGGATGGGAGACGACAGACCCTCAGCTAATGCTACGTTGCTTTCTTCCTAATGTGTATTTACAGAGTACATTTGTTCCCAGCACACACACACACACACACACAAAACACCAAAAAAGTGACTAAATTCTGCCAGGCTGTACTGGACATCAAGTGCAGAGCGGAGTGACACTCGGCTCTCCTTCCGAGACCCTGACAAAGAAGCTGAGGCCTAGGGACATAAGGGGATGAGCCCATGGTCACTCTGTGAGTCGCAGAAACAAAACTCCATCTCAGTCCACAGGGCAGGCAGAGTCAAGTCCCAGAGTCTATCACTCTCCTCTACTGGTTCTCAGGAAGTCAAAGCTAGAGCACCTGACCTCAGATGGGAGGTTAGAGCCCCATTCTGCACCTTTAATATCCCAGAACAGTCTGAGGCTTCTGAAAAGCTTGCTGCTGAGCAGAAGAAAACAAGATTTTTGTGAAGAGTCCAAAATTTAAGGAGTGCTTTACATGAAATGGCAAATAAGGCTTATAGGAAAAAACAGGGAAATCTCAGGGAAAAGGACAATATAGTCTTGGTAGAAACTTCAGTCTATTTTCTGAATGACTTTGAAGAGGACAAACACATATCTGTTCTGGTTTCCTGTGTACTTTTAGGGCAGGCCCGGTACTACTTCCCTTTGAAGCCGTCCAGTAATTCCTTGTGCACATTTTTGTTACTTGCTTGTTGCCTGAACTGTAACTATTTGCACATGGGTTTCCATGCTAGCCAGTGGGCGGGTGCAAGGCAGGGGTCACCTCTGTGCTTTACCTGGGCCCAGGCACACAGCTGGGACTGGAGAGAAATGCGCTGAGGAACTGAACGAACCACGGAACACGACAATAAGCTGAACTGCCTGAAATGTCAGCGAGCAGCTCACGCTATTCATAGACACAGCTGCCTTGCGCACACCGACAACCTTTAACACAAATGCACTCAGGCCAGTGTGTGTCAGCAACCCCTTTACAAGGTCCAATTCTCCTCACCACCCCAGGATTGCCCCAGAGTCCACAGTCACACCCTGAAAAGAAGGAACATGACCTTAAATGACCTCCCTCCTACAGTGACAGCACAGGGCAGGGACCAGTGTACGCTGAGCTACCTATTAGGGCTCCGATCATTAGGGACTGGGACAATCACCTCTGCTCAGAGTAATCAACCTGAAAACTAAAGACAAACAGCAAATGTCAACAGCAAAAGAGCCAGTGGCCGCGGCACAGCTACATGTGCCTCGACACACCCTCACTGTGTGGTATTTCTGAAAATAGCTGACCTCAGAAAGACTCATAGATAAGAACAGCTGCGTGTCGCAGCTGTAAGCAGGAAAATCAGGGGTTGCTTCTACACCCCAAGCTAGAGCGTTATTCTAGCCTGTTCTCCAAGGGGGCCATGGAGAGCAGAGTCACCCAGTCCCCAACACAAAGGCCACTATGTGAGAGGGTAAAAAAGATGACAAAGGTCCCCCATGTGGTCCAGGAAGGCACCGCGATTCCCTTAACTACATTCTACAACGTACCGTCAACACCACCACCACCCATAGTGAACGCTGGACAGTAAACATCTGAGGGCTTCCCAGGGGTCCTGCAACCTTCATTCCAAAGCAGCACAGGTACTGCTTCCCACTCGGTTGCAGAGAAACTGAGGCAGAGAGGTCGGGTGATTTACCCAGGGCTTCCACACTGGTGGTCTCTGGGTCAGGAATCGAACCTGGCACTTATCTGCACGGCCCTCTCCCAACGCTGGCAGCCAGCAGGCCCTCAACCCAGCTTGAGGCGTAGGCCCTTGGCTCTCCTGTTTGAGCTCTTAGTCTCTCTCCTGTGTGCGTCCTTGACTGGAACGACTCTTTTTCCTCCTCTTTGCATTGCCCAGAGTATCTGGCATCACAGTGTGCCCATCACTGGTCACATAACATAGACTTAAAAATAAAATCCTCTCATTTCCTTTGCTGTGTAGCAGGAAAAACTTAAACTCAGGCACTAGAGAACTAAAACAAAACAACTAGCACTCAACTTCTACCTCCAGTTATGCTTCAAAGACTTTTAGTGAAATAATACAATCTACTTATTTTCTAGACAGGGAACAGGGTTTGCTGGCAGATGCCTACACGGTTAAGTCTCCAGGCAAAAGAATAATGATGCTAAGTAGAAGCTGAAGCTACAACAGTAAGAACAGCATAGACCAACAGGCAGGCAAATCTGCGCGCATTTTCACCGTGCAAGACCTTTAAAATATGCCCTGCAGATAATAAATGTGCAGGGGTTGGGGAGATAGCTCCGTGGTACAAGTGGCCCATCTGGCAAGCACAAAGTTGTGAGTTTGAATCCCGATCCCACAAAAAAAAAAAAAAAAAGAAGAGATAATAAATGTGTAGCATTGAAACTCGTACATGGCAAGAAAGCAAAATTCAAGAGAAGGAAAAAGAGGATCCCAATCTTCTCCGGTAGTTATAGTATCTTAAAAACTCAATATTTACAATATATCGCCTAACTTTAGTATACATGTTGTAATCTCTAGGATTTTCATTAAAAGTAGATTGTGCAGTGTGCAATTAACCAAGCTAATGGAGAGCACATATAATAGAAAATACTTCATCAATCCAAAAGAAGACTTGATTTAAAAAGGGGGTGGAGCAGGAGACAAAAGGGGAGGGGGGAAGAGAACAGGCTACATAGAAAACAGTAGGTTGACCCGGGCGTGGTGGCGCACGCCTGTAATCCCAGCACTTGGGAGGTTGAGGCAGAAGGATCAGTGCAAGTTCGAGACCAGCCTGGGCTACAAAAGTGAGCTCAAGGCCAGCCTGAACTGCATAGCAAGACCCTGTCTCAAAAAGACTAAATAAATAAATAAATAAACCTAAATTTTTTTGCTTTTTTTTTATTTTTTAAGGCCGGCTCAGCCTGCCCTGAGGGCAGAGCTGGCAAAGCATGTAGTGCCAGGTGCAGGGATCAAACCGCTATCCTGGCTGCCTAAGCTTTCCTAAGGCGCTTTGGACACCTGAGCCATCCTGCCATCCCCTAAACCTAAATTCTTTTAAAAAAAAAAAAAAA
>PVJA010052194.1:0-12510 GCA_004027025.1 Myocastor coypus
GTGTAAACTCAGTTACTGTCATTCTCTCAAGAGTAGTACTTGAAAATAAGAGACTGGGCCAAATACCATATTCTTGACAGGCTACAATTTTGTATTTCCTTGAATTTCCAAATAACTGTGTCAAAATTGTGTAACTGCTTATATTACGTTGTATGGAAAGTTATTAGAATATCAGTGATGGTCAGAAAATAATTTCCATATTTTTAATTTCCGTATTGTATGGATTTTTTGCTTTCTTTTGTCATTAATTTCCAGTTTCATTGTGCTGTACTTAGATAACATGCATGGGACAATTTCTGTTTTCTTGCATATACTTTAGCGTGATGTATAGACTAGTATGTGGTCTATTTTAGAAAATGTATCATGTGCAGCTGAAAAGAATATGCATTCTCATGTTGTTGGGTGTAATACTCTCTATGTCCACTCAGTCTATTTGTTGAAAAGTTGGTTCAGTTCTGATGCTTTGTGCTTTTTGTTTGTATGACCTATTTTTTTTAGATAAGAGGGTATTAAGGTCCCCTATTAAGATTGTAGTATTTGCTATGCACATTTTCATGCTCCTTAAATTTTTTCTTGTATAGTTGTGTGCTCCCATATTTGATGCATCCTTATTTATAACTGTTCTCTCTTCCTCTTCAGTTGTTCCTCTAATGAGTATGTAGTTTACTTCTTTACCTCATTTGATAAATCTTAGTTGCAAGCTCAGATGGTCTATGAACAGAATAGCTAACTCTGTTTTTTCTGCAGTCCTAAAGTATGTTGTATTGTTTTCCATCCTTTGACTTGCAGCCTATAAATTGATTCATGGGGTAAATGAGTCTCTTGTATACAGCATGTTATTGGCTTCTGTTTCTTAGTCCACTCTGCCATTCTATTCATTTTAATAGGTGAATTGAATCCATTTACATTGGTGGTTATAGTTGATTGCATTGACTTGTGTTTGTCATGTTATTTTTCTGCTGTTGGATCCCTATTTTTCTCCTGCACTTAACAGTTCAATGTTTTGCCAGAGAGATGGTTCGGCAGACTAAAGAGCCTGTGTAGGCAAGATTAGGAAAGCTCTGGGACCATGGTTTGATGCCCGGCACCACATGCCCTGCCAGCCAAGCCTGCAGGGTGGGCTGAGCAGGGGAGAGTATCAGTGTAGTGGCACATGTCTTTAATGCCAGGACTGCAGTGGCTCAAAGTAGGAGGAGCACCATGTCTCTGAGCTGCATACTGAGACCTTTCAACAACCAAATACATTAAAAAACAAACAAACAATAATAACAAAACAGTTTGCTGTGCTTACTGGGTGCTTCCTGTTGTTGTTCTTGGAATTGCTGGTATTTTGATCCTTTTTTAGACTGTTTTTTTCATAGTCTGCGTAGGGTTAGTTTGGTCATCATGAATATCTTTAGTTCTTTGTCATGGAAACTTCACTTCTTCATTAAACATCAAAGAGAATTTTGCATGGTATATCAGTCTGGGTTGGAATTTGTTTTCTTACAGCACTTGAAACACTTTGCTCCATGCTTTCCTTGATTTTATGGATTGTGAGGAAAAATCTGCTGTTAATCTGATGCATTTTCCTTTAAATGTGTTCTGTTTCTTTGCTTTTCTTTTTGTATTTTGTATAGAGTCTATAGGCTCTACAGGGTCTACAGGACATAAAAGTTGTCACTACTTTGATTGGACTCACAGTGTTTCTCCTGTTTTCAACCTCCTAAGCACTGGGACCACAGGTGTGTGCCACTACACCAAGTCTCAATGGCTGTCTCGGTGAACTCTGGCTGCGGGGCCAGCACAGCACACTAGGGAACAAACCCCAGCTGCTGCACTCTGCTTAAGCACACACTTTATTCTACTGATCTATATGGCTAGTCCAAGTTCTGTTGCTTTTCTCTCATGGCTTTTTATATGTTGTTCTTGTGCTAAATTTCTGAGATTTTGATTATTTTATGTCTGGCTGTAGTCTTAATGGGCTTGATATTATTCAGTCCACATGCCTTGGTTACCTGAATGTCAGACTGTTTCTCCATATTTAGGAAATTATCTATTACTTCAGCCCATGTACTTTTTATGCCATTTGTTTTGCCTGCTACTTTCTCATTGATGCCTATTAGTCTTGTGTTACTCATGATTGCATCTGTTGAATTATTATTTTCTCAGTGCAAATTGTTTCTAAGAGATCTTTTCTTTTCACTAACTGCAAGAGTGTCTTAAAAGTCTAAAACTCTTCATTTTCATTTAAATGGCTTTGTCGACTTTTCATAGAGGTTATATTTTCTTTTTTCAAATTGAAACATTTATTTAATTTAATTAATTTAATTATTAATTTATTTTTAACAAGGTCTCACTACACAGCTTGGACTCATCGCAATCCGCCTGTTTCTGGACTCCAGCGCAGGCTCAGCACACTCGAGAGCAGGGGCAGTATGGCACAGAGGCCCAAGAACCAAACCCTGGCCACTGAGCTTGCCTAAGCAAACACTTAGTTCACTGAGCTATACCGCCAGCCCTGAAACATTTATTTTACATTATTTTATTTTTTATGTTTATGAATGTCCACCGAGTCTATGGTAATTTTGCCCTTTTCATTCCTTATTGCTTGAACTTGAGGTTTTTCTTTCCTCTTTTTAGTAAGATTAGCTAGGGGCTTATCAATTTTATTGGATCTTTGAAAAAACCAGCTCTTTGATTCATTAATTCTTTGTATTATTTTCTTTGTCTTGATTGCATTGATTTCTACTCCAACCTTTACAATTTCCTCCAATTTTTGGTTTGCTCTTCATTAAAGCATTTATTTGTTTCCATTCCCTTTTCTTAATGTGTCAGTTCACAGCTAAAAATTTTCCTCTAACAACTGCTTTCATTTCATCCCATAAATTACAGTAAGTTGTGATTGAATTTTCATTAAATTGTAGATATTGTTTAATTTCCTCTGTAGTGCACTGGTTACTGGGGAGAGTGCGGTTTAATTTCCATGTAAGCATGGGATTTTTGCTGTTTCTTTTGTCATTTATTTCCAGTTCCACTTCACCGTGGTCAGATAATATGCACGGGATAATTTCTGTTTTCTTGCTAATATTTAGGCATGACTTACAGACTAATATTTGGTCTATTTTAGAAAATGTCCCCCATGCACACAGCTGTAAAAAAATGTGTACTCAGAAGTGACTGCATGGCTTCTTGAATTTCTTTCTCTGAGAAATGTGTGTTCAGCTCAGATGCCAATTTCTGGATTGGGTATTTGAGTTTTGGGATCCTAAGGGTTTTTACTTCTTTATAAATTCTAGATAGAAGGCCTTTGTCTGAATACTTATTAGTTAAAATATTTTTGAAATTTATGGGTTGTCTTTTCACTCGGTTGGTAATTTCTTTTGATGTGCAAAAACTTATTAGGCAGAGGAGGTCCCAGTTGTAGGTCCCAGTTGTTCATTCTTTCAAGTGTGAAACGTGTATTTTGCTTTTTGTCCTTGAACTCTTTGCCTACCCCTATGTCTTCAAGATTTTCTCACACTTTCTCTTCCAGGAGATTTAATGCTTCTCTTTTAATATTTAGATATTTAATCTATTTTCACATTAGCTTCATGCATGGTGATAGACCTGGGTCAAGTTCTAGTTTTCAGCATGTAGAGAGCCAGCACCATTTATTAAAGAGGTGATTTTTCTTCCAGTGAACACGTTTGGCCCTTTTGTCAAAAATAAGGTGGCTGAGTGTGTTTGTATTTGCTTCTGCATCTTCTAATCTATTCCATTGCTGCTCAGATCTATTTTTGTCAATACTGTGCTGATTTTATCACTATAGCTTTGTAGTATGATTTTAGGTCAGAAATTGTAATGCCTTCTGCCTTATCTTCGCTTCCCAGGATTGCCTTTGCAATTCTGGGTCCTTTTGGGTTCCAAAAAAATTTTTAGGAATGACTTCTTCAGGTATATGAGGTATGTTGATGGTATTTTGATAGGAATTGCATTAAATATGTGTAACAACTTATGGAATATGGCCATCGTCACAATGTTGGTTCTTCTCCTATGAAGGAGGAGGCAATAACTTTCCATTTTCTAAAATCCTCTAGGATCTCTTTTTCAGAGTACTGTAGTTTTTACTGAAAAGCACTTTTTCTCCTTTTATTAGGTTAATTCCTAAGCATTTCATTTTCTTCAGTGCTATCATAGAAGGAATACCCTGTGTATGTCCACTAAGTTCGTTTGTTCCAAGTATTGGTTCAGTTCTATTATTTCTTTGCTAAATTTTGTCTGCTTTGAGCTACCTTTTTGGGATAAGGAGGTGTTAAAGTCTCTTATTAGAATTATGGTATTGGATATTAGAATTTTCATGTCAATTAACATTTGTCATATGTAGCTGGGTGCTTCCGTGTTGGGTGCATACATATTTATGAGTGTTCTACTCATCTTGAATTTGTCTCCTAACCAGTATGTAGTGGGCTTCTTTATTGCATTTGGTTATTGTTGAATTTGAGACTTTTGGAGAGTAAGATTGCTATTCCTGCTTTTATCTGAGGTACTGGGACATGTAGTATTATTTTCCACCCTTTGACTTTCAGCCTATGGATTTCTTTATGAATTGTGTTTCTCATGTACAGTATATTTTTGGATATTGCTTCCTTATCCACTGTGCCAGTCTATTTCTTTTAATTGGTGAATTGAGGCCATTTATATTGATGATTATAATTGAGATGTATAGACTTACACTTGCCATGTTATTTACCTGCTGTTTTTGATTATGCCTTTATCTCTGGTGTTTAATTATCTGCCTAGTTAGGTAGGGTTGCCTTTGTCATCATGAAGTTCTTCAGTTGTTCTTTGTCATGGAAATATTATACTTCTACATCAAATTTGAAAGAGAATTTTTCAGATTATAGCAGTCTGGCTTGAATTTGTTTTCATGAAGGACTTAAAGTACTCTGCTCCATACGCCACAGCACATTTTGTGAAGAGAAATCCGCTGTTATTCTGAAGGGTTTTCCTTCAAATGTGATCTTATTTCTTTAATGTAGCAGCTTTTAATGTGTTATTCATATGTTGGACTTCTGAGATCTAGATTATTATAGGTCTGGATGTGGTTTTCTTTGGTTTGCTGCTGTATGAAATTTTTTATGCTTTGTTTTCCTGAATGCCAAATTGTTTCCTCATATTTGGAGAGTTTTCTGCTATTACTTCTGCCCATATACTTTTTATATTATTTGTATTGAATCCTTCTTTCTCATTGATGCCTATTAATTTAATGTTGTTCATCTTTGCATCGTCTTGTAGATGTTGAATTATTTTTGACTGCATTCTAGTTGTTTCTAAGAGATTCTTACTTTTTCACTAGCTGAAACAGTGTCTTTAAGATCTGAAACTCTATGTTCACTTTCATCCAGATTGTTTTGCCAGCTTATGATTCAGATTTTAAGTTCCTGTGTATCTCTTTCAGTCTGTTTCATGTTATCTATTTCTTTCCTATATTGCCCATTCAAGGAATCCAACTTTTTCCTCATCTCTGCCAATTTTGTATAAGTGTCTGCTTCAGAAGCAGTTATAAAGTCTTTCATTATGGTTATATTTTCTTTTTTTTGCTTCAGAAGTTATTTCTGATCTGATACCATCTATACAATTCTGCAGTTGTTTCTTTACTTCAGACAGTATTAATTCAGAGATTGCTTTTCTACTTCAGAGATCATTTCTGATCTGGTTTCCCTGTATACCTTTCTACAGATGTTTCTTTACTTCAGATGCTATTAATTCAGATTTCTTTTATTGCTCCAAACATTTCTGAAATGATTTCCTCTGTACATTTCTGTAGTTGTTTCTTTGCTTTGGACACTACTAATTCAAAGATATCAACTGTGTGATTCCCATTTTCTTCTATGGTAGTGTCTCCTACATTATTTCTGGGTGCGCTCATGGCCTGTGATTGAATTTTGCTCCTTCTCTTTACCATTTTCTATTGCACTGTCCTATGACCTTTGGTGTAGAGCTTTGTGCAATTATACCTTTAGCATAATTCTTACCCAAAACGAATTATATGGTTAAGTCTGTAATAGTTTTGTATTTACAGAACTACAGTTAGGAACACAAATAATGAGTAGTGATATTTCACAGTTGACAAACTTTGCAACTAACAAGTTTGTATTTTACACAATAAGAGCAGGCCCTATGTCTGTGTAGCTAAGTAGATATTAAATCAGGATTTTGCATTTAATTTAGTTTACTCAAGTTCTATCTGATTACATCGCATTGCTACACTTGGGATCTTCCAGGCAGGGTAGTTCATTCGGTTGGCTGTTGCCCCCTCTGTAGATCAAGAGGACATGAAAGAAGACACTCCCATAGCTCTGGGTTCAACAAAGTGTCTCAACTTACCAGGTCCAGATCTACCAAGTTTGAAGTCATCCAGATGTTCTCAGCTTAGATCCAGCTGCTGTTTTTTAGCTTCCTCCACTTCAACTTGTGGGAGTGAACCCTACATACAACCAGGCTCTGTCCTCTGTCTGTCGAAGGTCGAGGTCAGTCTGGTGGGTGCAGTGCTGGAAGTCTCTCCCACATGTCAGTGCCTGGGACAGATAGTTCCAGTGGAGATGGAAGTTGTTCTGGTGTCTGTACGGAGCAGGAAGTCTCCACCATGTGCCAGTGCCTGGAGAAGCTGGAGGTTTTAATTTCTTTTATATTTGTTTAAATCTTCTTCACGATTTATGTTTCTTTTCTATACTTCTCATTCATGTTTTCTGTCATTTTTCTATTCTCCTCTATTTTTACCAGTGTCTTCTTTAGAAATGCTTGGTAATTCTTTCATTATAGTTATTTATTTTTTACCTGTGAGATTACTTCAAATATTATTTCCTCTATTCTCTGCTGCAGCTTTTTCTTTACTTCAGTTGCTATTTTTTTTCAAAGATTTAAGATTTGTAGCTTCGAATTTCTTCTATACTGAGTCTTGTGGATTTGTTGTAGGTGGAATTATGGCCTGAGAATGAATTCTGACCCTTTTTTGTTCATTTTTTTATTTCACAGAGAACTCTTCACTTTAATTTTTGTGTCACTTTTCTGTGAAATTTTTTTTTTTTGTGGGACCAGGGTTCGAACTCACAACCTTACACTTGCCCAGCAGGCACTTGTGCCTCGGAGCTATCTCCCCAGCCCCTGTGTGAAATTTTTATATGTATCTGTGCAATTACATTCAGAGTATATCTGTAAAGAGTCTGCTTTTTAGGCACTTTTTCTATGTACTTTTGCATGTGTCGCATGATTTTGGCTTTTCTATTGATTGGTTATAACATATTGGTTTCCATTTGGCATTGCCCTCTGTCCTTCAGTGTAGAACTTTCATGAGATTATTACCCAAACACTTCCAGATATTAATAACCAAGGAAAACATATACTTAAGGCAAATATAATTTCCCTTTTACAGTAGTGCAATTTGCAACATTAATAACAGCTACTGAAATTTAGAAATTGACAAACTTTTGTAGCTAATGGTCCATTAGGTTTGTACTTTGGCCCAGAGGAGCAAGCATTATTGCTGTATAATAAGCAGATCTTAAACTGAGAATTTGTAGTTAAATTACTTCCCTTGAGTTGTGTCTGGGCACTTCCTCTTCTTCCCTTCAAGATCTAGAGTCTTCCAGGCAGATTAGCTCACCTCAGTTACCTGATTCTATGTCTGTGCTGTGAGGATGCTCCACTAGGTCTGGGCCTTGATCTTGGCTTCACTTGACACAGCAGTAAGCCTCAGCTCACAGGCTCTAGACCTACTGATCTTGAACTCAACTGACATATTGAGATTGAATCTGGTTGCTGTGTTTCACAACTTCCGGCTGAGTTCAGCCCAAGTGGACCACTAGGCCTCCCTGGTTTCCAGTCCCTCAACTCCTTTCAGGTATAATGGCAGAGATGAAGCAGGACCCATGCACCCCATCTGTGTTGAATCAGCTTTGCATTAGAAAGATAAGTACTACTTGACCATAATGATTTATCCTCTCAGTATTCTGGTGAGTTTGATTTGTGAGTAGTCTGCTGATTTTTACTTCTATGGAAATTAGAGATACTAAGCTATAATTACCTTGTTGTGGTATCCTTTTCTGGCATTGGTTTGACGGTAATACTGGCATCATGAAATGAGTTTGGGTGTATTCCAGTCTCTTGAGTTCTTTGGAAGGTGTATGCCTTCGGATCCTGGCCAAACATAAGAATACAAGATTTAGTTTGCATCAGCATTATGTCACTCTGCTTTACATTTTATGCATATCTTTCCTTTTAGTACGTGAAAACTGTATTGTTCAAACTTATATCTTTTTCTCTTCTGGTGTCTTGTTCATTCTCTTGCATATAGTCAGTAGCAACTGAATGACTTTTACAAATGGATCTGTTTGACTGTGAAGTACAAAGCTTGGAACTATTATTGTTTAGTTTTACATCTAATATCCTTCTTCCTTTTTAGATTTACCCTCTTGATAATATGTCTTTTGTAGGTCAGACATGAAAATGGCCCTTTAGAATCCAATTTGATTTTTGAACTGACAATATAGTTCATAATATATATAAGCTTTTTGTGCTTTTAAAATTAAACAATTAACATTCCTATCACAGTTAGTAGAAAATTTCAAGAAACCAGTAAAATGGCAACTGCTACCAGTAACCTCTAGTTTTGCAGTATGCTCTACTTTATATTCTACCTCTACATAATTTTTTGCCAAATTCTATTGTTACTGGCATGATGCTTGCTATTTCATTGCTTCTTTGCTAGCTTCATTCACACATCTGTTACATTTGCCAGATATCATGCTAGATATTCTTTGTACATAACATATTATTCCTAACTACAAAAGGAATGAATTTCATTATTTTAAAAATGATAGAGGGGTGTGCAGGTAGGGACTCTCAGCCTACGGCCCCCCATGCCACCAAAACTTCTTCCCCACCCAGAACCTGGTAATGATGTATGCATAGTTAGGAACTCTGGCCTGCACCCCTACACCACTGGAATTATACCCCACCCAGAACCCAGCCCCAGCATCCTCTGTGGAACACTGGAGCAAAATTCCCTACTTAGAAGTTGGGGTTCAGGCCATCCCAGCTAATCCAGGATCTGAACATCTTGCCAGAGGAGCACAGCGGGAGCACTTCCACGAGCTGCAGCAGGAAGAAGCTGAACAAAGCAGCCAGGCCCAGCCAGGCACATCAGGACAAGATCAAACTTGGTAGATCTAAACCTAAATTTCAATAGTCTTAAATAGCATAACTTCAACAAAGTTCTATACCAAAGGTCAGTGGACAGTGCTATACAAAACGATGAAGAGAAGGAGCAAGATGCAATCTCAGGCTTCAAGCTCACCCAGAACAAATACAGGCAACACTAGCATAGAATAAAATGGGAATTATACAGCTGAAATCTCTGAATTAATAGCATCTCAAGTAAAGAAACAAATGTACAAAAGTGTAGAGGAACTCAGATCAGGAATAATATGTGAAGTAAAAAGATAGCTCTGAATTAACAGGGGATGAACTAAAAAGACAACAGCAGGAAAGTATAGAGGAAATCAGACCAAAAATAACCTCTGAAGTAAAAAAAAAATCTCTCAACTAATAGCATCCGAAATAAAGGAACAACTGGAGAAGGGTAGAGAGGAAATCAGCTCAGAAAAAAAAAATCTCTGAGGTAGAAAAAGAAAGGATAACTATAATGAAAGACAATAAAATCTTCTAAAGAAGACACTGATAAAAATTGAGGATAATAGAAAAATGATAGAATCCTTGAATAAACAAAATAGGAAATAAATAGATCACATGAAGCACTTTCAAAGAGATATAAAGGAAATAAAATCTGAGACATAAGCTGGCAACACTATACAAATGAAAGACCAAAATGATCCAAACTTCATGAATGAGATCAGAAAGAATCCACCAAATAGCCCAACCAACTAAAGGGAGAGAAAAAGAGGTAAACAATATATGTAAAAAAAAAATATGTCAACCATAAGTCAACACATTTCAATTATAACCGTCAATGTATATGGACTTAATTCTCAAATTAAAAGAAATAAACAGGCACAACAGATTAGAAAGCAAAATCATACAATATGTTGTACAAAAGAAACACACTTACCTCATAAAGAAATTCATAGGTTGAAAGTCAAATGATGGAAAACTATATACTACATGCCCCCGCACCTCAAAAAAACGCAAGGGTAGCAATCTTCTTTGCCAATAGTCTGAACTCCAAACCGACATTGATCCGATGAAAAAAGTGGGCAACTACAGACGGGTTAGGGGAAAAATTGAAGAGGAAGAGGTAACACTCATAAATATGTATGTACCAAATACAGGAACACGCAGCTACATAAGACAAATTTTAATGGACATGAAAATTCTAACATCCAATACCACAATCTTAACAGGAGACCTTAACACCCCTTCATCCTAAAAATAATATGCCAAGCAGAAACAATTTAGCAAAGTAGAAGATCTGAACCAGAACTTTGAACAAGTGGACTTAGGGGACATATACAGAGTGTTTCACACAACCAATTCTGAATATGCATTTTTTCAGCTGTACATGAAACTTTTTATAAAATAGGCCCTATACTAGTCCATAGGTTATGATTAAGTATTTTCAAGAAAACAGAAATTATCCTATGCACAGTATCTGACCACAGTGCAATGAAACTGGAAACAAATGAGAAAAGAATCCAATAGATCCCTAGAAATACGTGAAAATTAAACAAGATGTTCATCAACAACGACTGGGTTACAGATGAAATTAAAAGAGAAATAAAAAATACTTACAATTTTTAAAAAATCAAACACAACATATTGGAACATATGGGATATATTGAAAGCAGATCTTAGAGGGAAATTTATAGCTCTGAACTCAAACATTAAGAAAATAGAATATGAAAAAAATAAATACTCTAATGCTGCATCTAAATCATCTGGAAGAGCCAGCGAGACGGCTCAGTGGTTTAGAGTGCCTGCGGAGAAAATTTCAGGCAAGCTCTGAGACCCCTCCTCAATCCCTGGCAGCACATGCTGCACACCCCCACCCCAGAGCAAGCTGAGCCAGCCATAACACAAACAAATAAATGAGGTTGAAGAGAAATAAAAAAATAAAATTAAAAAAAACCTTTAAATTGTCTGGCAAATGAAGAGCAAAATAAACCCAAAGTCCAAAGACAGGAGGAAATTACAAAGATTAGAGAAGAAATCAATTCAGTTGAGAAAAAGAAAGCATAAACATGCTTTTTGAAAGATTAAATAAAGTTGATAAGCCCCTATCTAAGCTCATGAAAAAGAGAAAAGTGTCAAATTCAAGCAATAAGTAATGAAAAAAGAGAAATTACCACAGTCGTAGTGGAGATGTATAAGATCATTAATAGTTACTGTGAGAATCTACACTTTCACCAAACTGAAGACACAGATAAAATGGACAGATTGCTAGAAAGGTGTAATTTATCAAAAAAAATGAATCAAGAAGATATAAGAGCTCTCAATAAACCAATAACAGCCAATAAAAAAAAATCAATAGAAAAAACCTACTGACAAGAAAAGTCCAGAAGATATATTCCCAATACTCCTCAAACTCTTCAAGGAAATTGAAAAGGAAACAATCCTCCCAAAATCATTCCTGGAGGCAAGCAATATATTGATAACAAAAGCAGAGAAAGATTCAATTTAAAAAAAAGAGAGAGAACTACAGGTCAATCCCTTTCATTAATGTAGATGCAAAAATCCTCACTAGAATCCTAGCAAATAGAGGACAGCAAATCATTAAGAAGATTACTCATCATGAACAGGTAGAATTCATCGCAGGAGTGCAAGAATAGTTCAACATACACCAATGTATAAATATAATACACTATGTCAATATAGCCAAATCCAAAAACAAGAAGATTATCTCAATTGATGCAGAAAAGGCTTTTGACAAAGTCCAGCACTCAATCATGTTCAAAATACTGCACAAAATAGGAATAAAGGGACTCTAACTCAACCTGATAAATGTCATCTGTTATGGTTTATGTCTAGTTCTCCCCCCAAAGCCTCATGGAGTCATTGGGTGGGGACTTCTAGAGTTTGAGACTTGATCCATGATCCCTGGGATTACGGGTTTTAGTACTGATGGGATTATGGGTGGAAGTACTTCTGGGATTATGGGTGTAGCCTAGGGCGGGAGCTAAGGTGGAGAGCCTGAACGTAATATAAAGAGAGACAGAGAGACAAACTGGAGCTCTCGCTGTTGCTGTTGCTCTGCTGCCGTGTTGGTTGGCTACCTCTGCCGCCATTTTGTTGCTGTTCCACCGCCATGAACTGGATGCTCTCCACCCTGCTCCACTCAGCCTTGGGCCAGCCGAATATGGACTGAAACCTCCGCGAACTGTGAGCTAAATAAACCTTTCTTTCCTTCATTTTGAGTGTTGGGTATTTGTCCCAGCAATGAGCAAAAAGTAACTAAGACAGAACTTGGTACCAGGAGTGGGGTCGTTGCTGTGACTATACCTGACAATGTGGATTATAAGCTTTTGGAAATGGCTT
>PVJA010052195.1:0-12492 GCA_004027025.1 Myocastor coypus
CCCCCCCAAATGCTTGACAGCCCCATGACTTACATGAGGTTTTGGGGGGACAACTCGATACAAACCACAACATTCTACCCCTGGACCCCCAAAGTCTCATGCATATCCCTTTCTGCAGAAGGCATTTTAGTCCATCTCTAAGAGTTGCCAAAGTCCCAAGTGCTCCAGCATTGCTGGAAAGTCTAAGCCCTAAGTTTCCTCCAGATCCAAGGCAAACTCTCAGCTGTGAGCACCTATACAAATGAAAAATTACATACATTGAACATCCAATCTCAAGATAAACACTGCCCTTCCAAAAGATATACACAGGAGGATACAAACCACTGGGGCCAAAATCCAGCAGGGCAAACCTTTAGTCCTATAGTTCCATGTGGAACATCCAAAGCAGTCTGTGGCAAATTGTGAGCTCCACGTGGCTCCACCCCTGTGGCACTCTTCGTGGTAGCTCCCATGGCTTCTCTCTTGGGCCAGTTTTGCTCCCTCTTGGCAGTTTTCCTTTGATGATCCACGTTCCTAGCTTTTTCCAAACTTCTGGGGTTTCCATGGAGTAGGCTTCTCACCCACAGTCAAGCATAAATCTTAATCAGCAAGTCTTTGATAAGATCAACACTTGACTGTACTGGGGAAATAGTTCAGTGGTCTAACTACCTGCCTGGTAAGTGAAAGGTTCCAAATTCAATCCTCAGTAGCCCCCCAGAACCCCAGATCTGCCATGCTGGCCCTAAAACTGGGCATGGAGGCACACTCCTGTAATCCCAGAGCTGGGGAAGATCACTACAAGTCTGAATTGCATAGTGAGACCCTGTATCAAAATAAATAAATAAATAAATAAATAAATGATCAACCCTTGGTCTGTGTGCAGGGACAAGTCCTCAGGTCCCTCCCCTCTACTCCCCTCTTCTTTCTCCTTCATGCAGCTCTCCTACCTCCTTTTTCTCTTCCAATCTCTCTCCCTGCTTTCTCGGTCTTAACTTCCCATCAAATAGAACACAAAGACTTTTTTTCTAATTCCTTCATTTGTTAAATCAGTTTGTTTTTCTGTTCTCCATTTTAAAAACAAACAAGTAGAACATTTTGTTTCTACATTACAAAATAAAAATTAAACTACTCTGGTTGTTCATTCTGTGGCTTCTGAGGTGCCCCCTGTAGATTTCTGCTTGGGAAGCCCCATCTCAGTTCCCCTTCAGCAGGGATAGTTAAGGTTTGTGGGCCACTTCCAAGCTCAGATTCATCATATGTATTTACTCTTAGAGACTGTTCCAAACTGGCCCATCCTCTTATTAGGCAAAAAAAAAAAAAAAAAAAAAAAGTATAAGTCTTTGATCCTAATAAGAGAGAGTCCCGCTCATTCTAGATCCTTCTATCCAGCTTCTAAATGCTCACCCTTCAAGGATCACTGTCACTCCATGCTTCAAGTGGGGGCTGCTTAGTGTCAAGACTTATGCAGAGATGGATGGTGGCCTCAGGGACCACTCATTCTTGGGCACACACTGAATGCCACCTGCCTGTGTGTTCAGTCTCACAGAGAAAATGAAGACCCAGGTGTTTGTCTCAACAACTCACTGTCACTGTTGGGGTGGGGGAGGTAAATAATAATCTATCGCTTGAAGTGACAGCTGTAGTAATAAAAGCACACAAATGACACTAGAGCTGTGGAGAGGTAGGGGCTCCCTCTGGCCTGAACACTGCAGAAGCTGTCCCAGAGTTGGCGGTTGGTCACTGACTCCTGAAGGGTCCACGTGGCACTGTCAGATGGAGGAGGCCTGAGATCCGGGAGTGAGCTCAGCAGGCAAGAACATTTCAGTGTGGCCCTGGTAGGTGGGACAGGACTGGGGGTGTATCCACGCCACTCTCAGGGCTTTCCCAGGCCCAGCCCTAGCTGCTGCCTGCAGGGTCTCCACCTGCAAGATCTGGAGTGTGTGACGGCTCCATCATTAGCAGGATGGGGCCAGCTGGCTCAAATGCTTAGGAATGCGACAGCCACCCAGTCAACCAGCAGCTCCCTCCATATCCAGCCAGATTCTCGTCCCTGTGGCCCACTGCTCTCAGCTGGGGAAGCTATTCCTTCTCCCAGGAGCCTTCCAGTCTTCCATGGAGGCTGGGGGCTATGGCAGCCCTGTCCCTGTGGGCCTGGGTCAACTCAAACTTCAGGCCTGGGTTTCTCCACACTGGCCTACCATCAGAACAGTGAAGATAGCAGTACCATGACCCAGCTGCAACGTGACAGGGCTGTTTACACCACCTTGTGTCCTCAAAACTCTCCTCCTCCTGAGTCCCACATGCGGTAGGCATGGAACTTATGTTTATTGAATGAATCACATGCTGAGAAAGGGAGGAGGAAAACAAGTGAAAGGAAAATAGAGCAACTGATTTTTAAGACAGAAGAGCTGGGAATGCAGCCTGCCGAAGACTCAAGGCCCAGACCATGCCTGGCTGGCCGTGTGGACGGCTCCTGGGGAGTGCTGATAAATGCCAGCTGCTGCTGCAGGGGCCTTGCAAGCAGCAGCCCTCGCCGAGGCTGTGCTGCTCCACTGTCCAGCACAGGGATCTGAGGTGCAGCGAGGCCAAGCAGCCTGCCCAGGTGCTCTCAGTGCGTGGAAGCTGAATGTGACCTAGGCAGCCAGGCCCAGACCTGAACATCTACCTGTGCTGTGTGACAGATGCCGTGATGGCAGTAGGGAGGGTGGGGACAGTCTCCACGGGACAGAAGCATTTGTGCTCTGGGATGGGTCACTGAGCAGGTCAGCTGACAGTCCCAGGCCTTCATGCTCTGCTCCATGCACATACTGGTCCTCTGGCCTTGGTGTCAGTTTCCTGGAGTCTGGTCCTGCCTTCAATGGCCCTGCAGTTTCCTGACTGGAAATTCTCAGTACAGAGAGGCTTCTGCTGCCAATGGTGAGTGAAAGAAGCCCAGCTCCTAAGGCTTGTGATGCCATCTGTTTCTCTTGGTGGAAAAGTGGATCAGATGATGGTCAGCTAGCTGCGCGGTGTGCAGACTTCTTCCTGGTATGAGCACCCCTTAGGGCTCATCTGAGTGAGGGATCCCACAGCAGCGTGCAGGTCCCCGATGAGACCTTTCTCCCTGGAACCCATCGCCCCTTCTCCTACACATCCATCCCTCACTGGCTGGCCTTGTCTCCTCCCTGGTCCTAGACCTCCCACCCTATTATGTGTGCTCCACATTTACTACGGGCTCCACTGCAGGCCTATGGGTGCCTCAACTCACTGAACCTTGACTTCCCTGGCTGTGGAGGCAGGTGCTGTCATCTTCTTTCTCAGGCAGGAGGCAGTCCTCAGAGGTCTTGCTCAATGAAGGCTGGATTAAAGAGCCTGTTCCGGTAGGTGGGAGCCAGGGAAGTACCCAAGGTTGAAATACTCCCCAGGGAGGAAACGGACTGTAGCAACACATCCTGCTGTGGTGGCGCCCATGGCCCTGATGGGACCGCCTAGTCTGGGGAGTTGGGCCCAACCTTCCTGCAGATGACATGGCTGGGCATGAGGCCCTTGGGCAGAGAGAAGGAGCAGAACCCTCAGCTCTACACCCTGAGGAGGGCAGAAATGGAAGACTAGAGGATCTCTTGTTTAGCAGGCGACAGGCTCCAGAAGAAATCAAATGTGACGGGTGACACCCTCTATGGAGGAAATCTAAGCTGGGCCTCCCTATGTGCCAATGTGCTCAGACTTAGTTGCAGCTGCTCCACCTGCCACTGGCAATATTTCCAGGCCACAGTGTCACCTGCAGGAGCACTCCACACCAGCAGGCCCTGAGAGCTGGGGATCACCAGCTTCATGTAAGGGCAGGGCAGCAGCACTGATGTGGTCCTCTGAAGCAGAGAGCAGCAGGGGACACTACCCAACAGCCTCTTGACGTGATCCTGGGAGGCACTGCCATGCCCATTTTATAGGAGAAGAAACCAAGCCTCAGAAAGCTGGCTGACAGTAGAGCCAGGCAGGATCTTGGCTCAGGCCCTGTGTCGAAAATCCCTGTGCTCCACAGCTGTGTCTCCTAATACAGCAAAAAAGAGGAGGGTTAGCCGGGCGTGGTGGCGCACGCCTGTAATCCCAGCACTTGGGAGGCTGAGGCAGGAGGATCAGTGTGAGTTTGAGACCAGCCTGGGCTACAAAAGTGAGCTCAAGGCCAGTCTGAACTGCATTCTGAAACCCTGTCTCAAAAAAAAGACAAAAAAGAGGAGGGTAGAAGTAGAAGATGAAGCCCAAGTCTGTAGGTTGGAGGGGCCCAAGAGCCAGTCTGTGCCCTGGTTCTGTCACACCACCTCTGCCTGCAAATCCCCCAGACAGAACAGCCTTCCCCGGCTGTCAGCAATTAAAGCATGAGAGCTGAGCTACTGAAGGAGGACTGTCAAGGGGGGCGATGGATCGCTGTAAGTGTCTCCATAGCTGGCAAGATATTTGAGGACATTATTTTTTCCCCTTTATTGGCTACCTCAGATGCAAGCCCTTGTGTTCCAGAACTTGGACATCAAGGCTGGCTCCCCTGATGAGAAGATACTCAACTTGTATACATGCGTTGATTTTTTGAAATTTGAAACCTGTGATTTCCTGAGATGTGTTCTGTTCTGTGGCCATCCAAATCCCTGAGTTCCTACTTAGGTGCTGTGCATACAAACTGTAGCAACCTGATCGGGCTAACACTGTTGGGCGGCTCACATCTGCCCAATTAGCCACTCAAGTGTGGCTTGTGGCGAAGGCATCCCAGGAGCAAACTCCACCACTCAGCTTGCATATCCCAAGAGCTGTTCCAAGGACAGAAGCTGTGTGACCCCCCTGCCCAACTGCAGTAGTATGCTGGCCAAGGCCTAGTTGGAAGATAGAGCCCCACACGAACCAGTGCTTCTCCCTGACCCCTTGGAGGGAGCCCTCAGAACTGAATTTTTCTGTCTTAGACAACTCTCTTCTTTACTGCGGCTTTTTCTCATGAATTTGCCACCTTCACATAGTTATGCTCTCCAGCTATCCAACAGTATTTAATAATTGTCTACTGAGTGTCATTGGCAGGACATTTGCTTCAGTTTGTAAAAGTAAATATATGTGCCTTTCAGCTTCTGATTACTTAGGGACTCTTTACTGAGATGCAGAGATGAACAAGGAATATACACACAACGGTCTTCGTGCACAAAACGAACGACCAGAAATGCACACTTCTGAGAGCAGACGCCTTGTGGAGAATTCCTGGGTTAGTTCTGATGACAGAGAGGCATGAGTGATGATATTCAGGGACTCTCCTCTAGACCAGCCAGCCAGGGAGCGAGAGCAGAATACTTCAATTTTGAAGCCACACAGGCACTCGCACTCCAAAATGTCACAACTTCCACTCTGGTTATTTGAAATTAAAGGCCTGTCGAGAGCAGCAGCACTGCAGAGGCCAGGCTCTGATGCTCCCGTATTTGCCTGAGGAGCCACCACGTTGGGGAAAGGGGCCTGTGGTCCTCTTCCTGCGGTTCCAGAACAAATACTGAAGGGAGAGAGACTAAGCAATGTCACTGCACTAAATGAACTTTGTCACAGACTACTGTTCATTCATCTTTTCAACGAGAGTCATTTAGGGGCCAGGAATGCAGCTCAGAGGCACAGAGCCTGCCTGGCAAATGCAAGGTTCTGAGTTCAAATCCTTGTACCAAGAAAAACAAGTGAGAGAAATCCAAAGAGAGTCGTTTAGAAATTATTGTCTTCTTGGTTTATGCCTCCTAAAAACCATTTACTGTGCTTCAAAATGACCTCCACCCAGGGAAGAAGGCATAAGCATTTCATCCCCTCTGGGTCATGGCACGATCTCTCTCCTGTGCTTTCCCCCGTTCATGCTAAATACATCTGTGCATCTTTTCTCCTGATTAGTCTATGGTGGGTTCATTCCAGCAAACTTTCAGAAGACCAAAGTTCCTTTCACCCTACAATTTCATTAATTAACTCACCAAATATTAGCTGAGCACCTCCCATGTTTGGCTGGGAAGAGGTTTTTGCAAAAATACAATCTCCTGTCTCAAAGAGTTGACAGCCGAGTAGGGAGGCGAGATCAAATTTTTTAAAATGCAAATCACAGACTGGAACAGAAGCAAGATCCAGGAGTGACGAGGTAATTTGGCTCTTGGGAAATCATTGGGAAGGCATATTCTGCTAAAAGCAGGGCTGTTTATGCCTTACCTGCCTATTACCAGACATAGTTCTCAGCAGGAGAAGACGTGGAAGAGGTCATTCCTCTAGGCCCAATTCCGACCCTCACTGTGAAAAGGAAGAAGGGGTTTATGGCACCATCCAGATGGGCAGTATCTCTCCCTCCGCCCCCAGACCTGCCCCAGCCCATCCCAGTGCCCAGCCCACTTTCCCACCCTCTGTAGCTATGCTTTGGCTGCTCCCTTTCCTCACACAGACATTAGTGAAGTGAAGGCCCGGCATCACCAGCCAGCCACGTTCCTACAGGCCTTGGAAGGCCCCTAGATGCTGAGGACTCCATCTTGATCTCACAGGTGGAGCCCACTTACGAACAAGGAAGTAAAACTGGCTTTTTAAAGAAATACCTGTGGCTAATGCACCGAGAGCTCACAGCTAAGCTCAGATTTTAAGAGAGCATGAGTGAGAAGAAGGAAAGGACAAATGGAGAGCTAGCTTCAAGCTGCACTTGCTGTGAGTTGACTAGGTAAGATATAAGCACTGTACCTAAAACACTGCAAGTATCCAACAAATGTTAAGTGATCCTAGTACTACTACTATTGAATCCCAGAATGCTGGAGGCTTATAGCAAAATGCAGTCCTTAAAAGCTGATTTTTTTTCCAGAGCAAGACTAACAGGGACCAACCCATTGTTCAGAGGCATCGTTAAGGCACCCAGCTGTGGCAGTAGAAGAAGGGTCATATGGAGGGGGGGTGGGCTGATCAGGTGAGGATGGAGGGGGTTGGGCAGGGGCTGGTGGGCATCGAGAGGCGAGGTCATCATGCACTTCCGGAAACGCAGGGGAAGGGAGATGTCTGGGCCCAAATATCACAATGCAGGGGACTTAGCAAGGAGAATTTGTTGGGGGGAACATGAGAAACAGAGTTGAGGGCAATTGCAGAGGGCAAAGAAAGCTTGGACATAGGGTACCTCAGACTATTTACCACTGTGGTGACAGAAGTTGTCAAGATCACGAAAAGTGTCAAAATCTAGGGTCCCCTCAGGGGGCCATTGGGTCTCACTGTCAAGTTTTTATTGGGACCATGCAGTTTGGCAAAGGAATATAAGGTGCTTAACTTTGAACTCTGGGAATTGCAGAGGGCCTCACATAACAGACTGACACTGGGGGACAGTGGAGCCACAGGAAGGGTGTGAAGGAGTATTGCCCATAGTGAGGAAGAGAATGACAGTGAGGGTTATGGAAGTAAGGCAGGCAATCCTGGTTGGCCATGAGATGTCCCAAATGGACAGAGGAACCCAAGCCTCTCAAGCTTGCGTTATTGGGAATTGTGGGAAGAAGGTGAGCACTGGAGCAGATGTCTCTGGTAGAAAAGGGGGTTCTGAGAATGGGGATAACCCAAGGCTCTCCATTGGATGTCTCTGGTCAAGAAGGGGGGGTCTAAGAATGAGGGTGACCCAAGCCTCTTATACAGATGCCTCTGATCAAGAAGGGGTCCAAGAACAAGGGGGAGGGACAGCTAGGCCTGTTGACAGGGCTTTGGGGGAGTCTGAAGAGTGTGGGGGCCTTGAAGCCCAGGGAACAAGCAAGCCACCTCAGGGCAAGGGCCAGTCAAGATGTGGGAAGTAAAAGAGTTGATCAAGAGGCAGAGAGGAGAAAGGTGGGGGTGCAGAGAGGGAAAGGAGGAGGAAGAAGGAAAAGAGGTGAAGGGGGAAGGAAGAAGGGGCTGGGGAGATAGCTTAGTGGAGTAAGTGCTTGCCTGGCAAGTGCAAGGTCCTGAGTTCAATCCCCAGTACCAAAAAAAAAAAAAAGCAAATGGATGGGGAAGGGAGAGAAATCAGAGAAGGTAACTCCTCAGAGCGCCACTGTAAGAGGGAGGAGGCAGAGCGGAGGGAAGGTGGGGAGTCGGAGAGAGGTGAGCATGAGGGCGCAGAAGTGAAGGAATTGAGAGGATAGGAAATGAATGGGCTAGGAGGGACTCTGGGAGGAGAATAGAAAACAATTATGGGCAGTGTGATAAATGCAGAGAAGACATGCGTGGCAGCAATGGAGCATGGCAGGGAAAGCAAAAAGAGACTTACAATTAGAGGTGGCATGTGGCTGTGTGTCAGAGTCCCTGCCTGGTTCTCGTCTAGGCCTAAGAAGTCTAAACTTACAATGTTAAAAACACGTTATTGGAATTCCACCAAGTTAATTCCAATCTACCACTGCCAGCGCAACCCAGAGCATTAACAAAGACACTAAGACATATATGTAATTATTGGGGAGCCAATGGACCCCCCAGCTATGAAGATGGCTTTGCAGAACAAAGAGTGTGACCCAGGGCCACACCCAGCTTTTATTCAGTGGAGAAGGGGTAGTGGCTTGAGAAAGGGAATTGTGGGAAGAAGGTGAGCACTGTGAGCTGGGCCAGGTAGGTGGCCTGCATTCACCTCCGCTATATTCAGAGAGGATATGCAGAGGAAGTAATTTACATTATGCTATTGAGATAGTATCTAATATTTTGGGGGTCTAGTGCTTCAGCTCTGATGTGTAATCTTTCAAGCCCCAGGAAGTCATAGCCTCTATATCAAGGCTCGATCCCAGCTGACAGCGTGGAGCATTGGCTCTTTGTCCTGTCTCGACCCAGCTCATATTGAAGAACAGCAGGTGTGGGTTATCAGGGAAACACGCATGCCATCTTCAAAAATTACCACCAGCACCTCGGCTAGACCAATATACACTGCTTAAGGCCAACTGAAAGGATCATGAGAAGTCCTAGCCAGCTCCATACATTTCAATATATGAGGAAACAGTGTCAGGCTCAATCTAAGTGGAGAAGTCGCTCTTCTTTCAAGGGGAGCTGCTCAAGTGCTCCTCCACAGATGAGAAGTCAGCAAGGGCCTGGTTCAAGGTTTGTGGTCTGCTATGGCAAGGAGAGATGGCTGCAAACCTGACAGGTCCAAAGGGTCCCCAGTCAGGATGGACTGGCACCAGGTGCCTTGGCATACCTCCCTGGTTTTGGCACCAAAATGATAGGAAAACTGTCAGGGAAAAGGTGCCCTTGGACCCACCCCAGACCACACTCAAGCACAAAAGGAGCAGTTTATTGACGGCAACTAGCATGTGCCAGGCTGCTCAGTGGACCTGAATAGCTGTGATGGCTGGGGAGGCAGGGTCTTTATAGAGCAGCTGGGAATGGGAGAAAGGGGAGTTACAAAATGTCTCTTGCTGAGCCAAGGTGTTCTGGGCAGGTGGGAATGGGGAAAAGGGAAGTCAAAAAGTGTCCCCAGCTGGGCCAGGGTGTTCTGGGCACAAGTATAAGTCCTTGAGGAAAGCCAAAACAAAGCTATATGTGTGTAAGCAGCTGGACACAGACAGCCAAGGCTAAATCTTTGCAGCACAGTTGGTGGTTGGTGCATCCGGGAACATCAGAAGGGAGGAAGGGTGCCCACCACCAGGTGCCCTAACAGGCATGATGTTAACGAAGACTGCAGTCTCTTTTTTCCTAACACTTTGCCATTTTATTTATTATGGGGCAATGAACATAATTATAGGGAAATTGGGAGCAGTAACATCTGATGCAACCCTCAGGAGTGCCCTCCTGTTTTGCTTGTGCTCTGTTCTTCTGATTCCAACCAAATACAGCCAACAACTTTACAGGGCTGCTGCAGAGCCCCTCCTGGTAAAGAGCAGACACCAGAGAGCTGAGGGGTGGGGAAAACAGGGATGGGCAAGTGTTGCCCATTTTGGTGGGGATGGGGGAATTTTGGAAATGACAGATTGGTATACTTGATGTTGTTGGGTAGTAAGATAAATCTTGAGCCCTTATAAAAGATGACAGGTTTTACCGGTGGTTCACTAAAGGCAATTAGTCAACCTCTTTTCCATGTTGATAGGTCGGTACCTGGGGACACTGTTATGCATACTGTACATAATTTTGGCAAAGCACCTAATAATGGGCAGTGAAGGAAATAAGGGACAGATTTCAAGTATGACTAGTCAAACTGTATATGGCTAAACATCACATGTAAGCAACAGAAGCACATTACAGCTGCTAGGGAGATATTTGCTGGTGAGTCACCCTGGAAGAAGGTTTCTGATGGCATGCCCCAGTCACAGTTAGTACTTCTTTTCATTGATTCAAAATGATAATTTATGAGTCCTTGTATCAGTTTGCAGAAAGCGAAACTTGGAGAATGGGTACATTCAATAAGAATATCCAAGACCCAATATGAAGCCAAAAGTTTAGAATCACAGGCGTAAATGAAACAAAGAGACACAGCAAAAGATTTACTAGTTCCCCAAAAGCAAGTGGCAAGGGTGTGACATATCGCTGGTTTAAGATATCTATTGTATTGGAAAGGTGGGAGTGCTGTTGCCCACAGCATAGAGAGACAGTGAGTTAGGATAACATCAAAAGGGACAATGGTGTTGGCTGTAGAGTCCTACAGAGGGCCCCTACAGAGTCCCCTACAGGGGACCCCTACAGAGCAGAAAATCAAATTAGACTCCAATCAAATGAAGCCATACACCTGGCCAAGATGGAAGTAAGGTGCCTTGCTCTAGATTATCCTAGCTCAGGAACCCCTTCCTCGAATGAGTGGACTGTAATACAAAGAGCCTAGAATAACAGCAAGTAGGTAGTGGCTACGTGGAAGGATTGTGCACTGCACCATGTGAATGGGAGAACCCTGGTTGGACCCTCGTCAGGGAGAGCCATTATAAAAGGCATCAGGAACAACTGCAGAAATGTGAGTTTGGGCTAGAGGTTTGGTGACATTAGGAAATAATTTCAGATTTCTTTAGATGTGAAGAATAATTTTGGTTTCTATTTGCAAAAGTCCCTGCATTTAGGAGATCTTAGACATGAAGGGTCGCATTTCCATGTCATTTTCAAATAAATTAGCAAAAGATTACACATACACACACACACACACACACACACACACACACACACACACACACACGAGTGCACACCCACCAGGGCTCAGAGAGGTAGCTATAGCTATTTTCATTACGGGCACACAGCGGCTTGCAGTGGCAGGCATAGATTGCAAACCCAGTCTTGCCTGAGAAGCCCAACTTCTAGCCGCAGCACTGGGCTGGCCTCTACTGATTGTCAGGTGCACCTCACATCCCACATTTTGAGAACAATGCTGACGGATGAAAGGAAATGGAAAACGGGGTCTGGAAATCTTATCCTATGAAAAACACAGGTTCATTTCTGTTCTGGATGAGAACGAGTGGGAGAGTCAGTGGCTGTCGAAGAAGGTCCACGGCAAATCAAAGAGGCTTCAGTTCTCCAAGGAAGAGCAAAACTGGTGACAAAGCTCCACACTCAGGGTGTTGGACTTCTAGTATAGTTTGTTTTGAGAGGAATCAAATTCTTGACGTGGTTTATCCACTGTGAGGGAACTATTTGATGGTGCTTAGTAAGTTTGTAGTTACGCAGCCGTTAGCTCCCTCCCTGTTCTAGTCCAGTATACGTGTAAGATGGGTTTTTGTTTTTTTTTTTTTTTTTGTCTATTTTTGAGACAGGGTCTTGCTATGCAGTTGAGGCTGGTCCTGAGCTCACTTTTGTAGCCCAGGCTGGTCTCGAACTCGCACCAATCCTCCTGCCTCAGCCTCCCGAGTGCTAGAATTACAGGCGTGCGCCACCACGCCCGGCGATGGTTTTTACCCTCACTCCCTACCTTCCTGCTCTGCCACCAGGGGAGCGTGCTGGTGGGAGTGGGAGAGGGGACAAAGCCAGTGTTTAGCAGATCACCAGCAGCAGGGGGATGTTGGTCGGGCCAGTGTAACTCAGGGGCCCCGGAGGGCAGAGGAGTGAGGACACAACCCTGGCAATGCCGTGACGACGTGCTTGATAAAGGGCAGCTGTGACTGCCGCTGCCCCACCCTCATCAGCATTGCCAACACTGTCCTTCGCCAGTGTTTGCCGTTTCTGAAACAGATCTCTTGGCTGCAAGGCAGTTTTCTCAGTCACTCCAGCAGGGCAGCCTGTGAGCAGCTAGGATGGAACAGCAGCACCACCTAGTGGCACCGAGCAGCAGTAAGCGCTCACTGGCCAACTTCGTACAGTAAGGTACTGGTTTAGGGCAGCTGTCCACCAGCGTGCATGCATCCCAGCATGCTCTTACCACAGAAAGGACTTCTCATGCTATATGTCAGAGTAAAAGAAGAGGGTGAAGATGAAAAACAGAGAAGCTTGGCATAGCAGCAGACACCAGTAACCCCAGCACTAGGTAGGCTGAGGCACAAGAATGCCACAAGTTGCTGCACAGTAAGCTCAAGGCCATCCTGAACTATATAGTGAGACTCTACTTCATCCCTTATAAATAAGACTACAGGAGAAAAGTCCTCAGCATTATGTTTCTTAAGAAAC
>PVJA010052196.1:0-12506 GCA_004027025.1 Myocastor coypus
GCAAGCTAAACAAATGCTTTTCTGCCATAGATGCTGTCTAAGCCATTGCTGCTGCCTGTGATGCCCTATCTCTACCAGCCCTTCACAACTAGTTGTTATGTAATCATCGCAGAAAAGAGTTGATTTTTTTAGTGTCTTCATTTTTCTTAAGTATTAGCATAGTTTTGTGTGTGTGTGTGTGTGTGTGTGTGTGTGTGTGTGTCTACCCTGAATGATCTCAACGACCTGTTGCACTGAAATCCCCTCCATTTTAATTACAGGGTCCCTTTTCTTGAGCTCCAGGTTTACCATTACTTCTAGATAACACAAACTACAAATACCCAAGTCAGTGTTCTTATTGTCTATTCAAAGCCTATTCCTCCTCCTTCATCATCCTCCAATATACTTTATGTAAACACACAAGCTAGAGAATGGGAGAAGAAAGCCATTTTTATGTCTTTTTTCTTCCATTCTTACATTTAATAGACCATCATACTTTGTGTGCTCTGATTTCTAAATCTATCCCATTTCCTTCCATTTATCTCCATTGTTTTAGGACAAAACCTTAACTTATCTCCTCCTCTGAGGTCCTATATGGTGTATTTTACTTTATTCCATTCCCTACAACAGTTAGAACATTTTTTTTTTTTTTATGCAGGAACAGATCATCCAAGAATGGTAAAGAAAATGTAATATATATGAAGAGATTGGGAAGGTTACAGAGGGAGGGATGAAAAAAAGAGATTGGATTTGATCAACATATTTCACATGAATTTGTTGAAGTATCATGCTAGACCCTGTTAATATATGTACTTAATATATATGTAAAAAAAATCAAAATTTTACAAAAAGAAACCTCATCGAACAATGTTAAATGAATGGACGGATGTCTAACAGTTATAGTTTTTGAAGACTATGCTGATTTCTAATACTTCCAAAGTACTTGCTACTTACTACATATTCTTTTTTAAGTACTTTAGCTTCAATACATTATTCAGTCCTTACAATCATCCTTTGAAGTAGCTACAGTTATTTTTCCTAGTCAATAGATGGGAGGACAAGCAAGGGTGTGAACTCTTTCATGCACGCTGATGCAGTTCCTAAGCATAGAAATGGAATTAGAATGCATGACTGAACACCTCCTATGTTTTCCTTTGCTGTGCTTCTTGTCATTGAACTTGCTGTAGTTAATGTCTAGTTGTCCCCCCAAAGCCTCAGGCAGTCATTGGGCAGGGACTTCTAGAGTTTGATACTTGATCCATGATCCACTGGGATTATGTGTTTTAGTATTGATGAGATTATGGTCTGAGTACTGCTGGGAATTAGAACTGTGGCCTAAGGTGGATAAGCTAAGGCAGAGGGCCTGATGTAATTTAAAGAGAGCAGAGAGACAGACTCAAGATGTTGCTCTGTTGCCCTGACTGGTTGGCTGCCTCTGTCACCATATTGTTGCTGTTCTGCCACCATGAACTGCTGCTCTCTGCCATGTGCCTCTCTGCTTTGGATCCAGCTGAGTATGCACTGAAACCTCCAGCAACTGTGAGCTAAATAAACCTTTCCTTCCTTCATTTTGGGTGTTAGGTATTTGTCCCAGCAACGAGGAGAAAAGTAACTAAGAGAGAACTCATCCTGATTATTTTTCCATTATAGTTATAAAATTCAATCAATATGGATCTAAATTCACATTCTTAGCTTCATGCAAACCCTCATCTAATTCCAGAGCACTTCAGAACCAACAATAGCCGAGAGCTAGAGGGAAAACAAGAGACTAGGTAGCATCCACTGGCCCAAAAGCATGTGGGATGCAGGATCTGGACCACTTGTTGAGCATCAGTCCTGTGACTTTGGACCACAAGCCACACCGAATTGAAAAAAAAAAAAAAATAGCTAGGCTGTAAGGTAGAACAAAACACCTTTTGGAGTTGCCATACAGAACGAGGTAAGTAGATAGCTTAGATCCAGTGAATGAATGTCAAAAAAAAAAAAAATGGATTAAGGGAGGCAAGAATAAAGTCAGCGAATGTAGAGGAGTAATAAATATGAAGAAGTAGAGGCATGGTGCATCACGAGAGCAGACGGAAGCAAAGAGCATGCACTGGAGACCAAGGTGCCTTCCGAATCATGGTGAAGTCAGTTAGATGTCTTGTCTCTAATTTCCACTCTGTAGAGTGGAAAATATTTTGAATTAGATGTCAGAAAACCTGCCTCATAACTTCTTTCTACCATCAATCACAGTGTGATCCAGAAAAGGTTATTTAATCTAGCCAGAGTTCACTTTTCTCAGCTGTAACATTAGAGACTGCAGTGTGATAACCTTGGATACTTACATAGCACAGAGTCTATGTTATCCTCCACACAATGGTCTCAGGATTCTTTGTTGTTTCTAATGTATTTGGTTGTTGCAGGGTCTCGCTATACAGCTCAGACTCGTGGGGATCCTCCTGTTTTGAGCCTCCCCAGGGCCAGGATTATAGGAGTGTGCCATAGCCCTGACTCTGCGCAGCTCAGTATGCCCGGGGATGGGGGGCAGGGCCGGTGCAGCTGTGGTTCTGAGGATCAGACTGTGCTTCCTGAGCTTTCC
The DNA here is from genome assembly GCA_004027025.1 of Myocastor coypus. NCBI lineage: Eukaryota > Metazoa > Chordata > Mammalia > Rodentia > Myocastoridae > Myocastor > Myocastor coypus. Next base: position 2,561 of record PVJA010052196.1, read on the forward strand.
TAGACTTGCCTAAGCAGGCGCTTTGGTCTGCTGAGCTTTCTCACTGGCCCCAGGTCATAAGATTTTAATCATGGCTCATTAACAAAGAAATCTCTGCAAATGCCCCCCATTTAGTAAAATGTTGTGTGGAAAAATTTATAAATTATTCACAGATGTATAACCTAATGCATGAACCACTTTACTAGTACATTATGAAGCACAAACTATATAACCAGAAAAACGAGGAAGCAATATATTTTAATGACTTGTCCATTAGGATGGCACCATACTCCCCCAATCAGTATTTAAACACTAGTGTTCACATAAGAGCAGGTTGGTTATTTTAATGAGTGTAAATGTCTATTTCTAATAGTCCTTGACAATTTTGATCTTTTGCCTACTTCTTTCCAGATCTCGTTAATTGTCATTATTTTTATATTTCAGCTTGAATGACAAAGAGCTCTTACTTGAATTCAGAAATGTGTCAGCAACATCATTTTCTTGTTCATTCACTCTCACCAGTACCTAGTATTCAGTGTAATCAAGTGTAATCTTCAGAGTGCCGTTTCTTTGCATTAATCTTTGTTAAGCACATATACATCATGCAAGTATTATAGTTTGGTTAAGTTCCATGATGTGAAGAATCAGTAAAAGAGGAGATGTCAGTCCTCTAAGTAGGAAGCTATTAGCAGGCACAACTGTTTACTGCACCTCAAGTGCAATCGGATGGGCCAGCAGTTATGGGACATGCCAATCTATTTCAGGGGCTACTGTTAGAATTATAGTCAGGGTAAATAACTGATAAACTGAATCATACAAAGAGAAGAGTGCACTGGGGCCCGGCGGGATGGCTCAGTGGTCTAAAGCACCTGCTTGGGAAAGCTTGGGTGGCTTCAGGGACTGCGGTTCGATCCCCGGCACCACATGCTGCGCCAGCCCTGCCCTCGGGGCAGGCTGAGCCAGCCATAAAAATGAGTGAATAAACAAATAAAGGTTCTGAAACAAGAAAAAAAAAATAAGTAAATAAAAAAAAATTTAAAAAAATTAAAAAACAAAACAAAACAACAACAACAAAAAAAAAAACAAAGAGAAGAATGCACCAACACTAGTATCTCTTCTTCCTTTAGGATAAATCTCTATGCACCACATTTTGGCATTCTATATAATAAACATGAACAAAGCATAATTTATTTCATATTTTTAGACAAAAATGTAAATGAAAATTCTAATATATTCTTTCCACACTTGGAATGCCGTGTGGTACATCCCTTGGGAGCCTGCATCTCTGACTTGTGATCATCTCTCCGAGTAGTGACCCGAGCACTGAGATGTCTGCTTTGACAAAAGCTACCTCTGCCCCATGAAAACATGACATGTTACAAGTCTTGGCATCCTTCATGCTTCCAATACAAAATTATGGATTTCTGCCAGGAACATATCTACATAGTCTCCAAGGATAAAGGCCCAGATACCCTGAAGGCCATGGAAGGGTGCTATGGGGGCAAAGGGACACCACTACCGACTGCGCCAGCCATGGGATGTCCCAGGCAGTGACCCAGAGGGAGAAGTGGAAGTCAGGCTGTAGGGGAGTTCATAAGTTTTGATATTTGTGTGAGCAACATAGCATGATCTTATTGAGCCTAGATATGTTTTCTCAATATGTTATCATTACATGGAATATTACCTTGTATCTTTCGCTTCTTAACTGAATATAACTTATAAGATTTTGTACATGGATAGATTTATAACAGTAAACTAGAAACATATAATAGAAAATCAAGTTTTTCAAAGGTATTGGGAATTATATGAAATGATTTTTCATATTTAAGTACCTAGATGAACTGTAATTTTATATTATATGTGTAATCCAAATGCTATATCTTGTCATTCTAGTCCAAGGGAGTGGGATAGTTAAAATATACTGCTTATAATGAAAATCTGTTTGTCAGAGTGTATTCCACTGTGTGTAAATGCCACATATCCTTTATGCATTCATCTGCTGGTGGACTTACAGGCTGCTTCCAACATCTGGCTACTATAAATTATGCTGTTGAAATGTGGATATGTATGCGTCACTGTAAAACAATGTCTTTTATTCTTTTTTGAAAGATGTCTAGAAAGCAAATAACTAGGTCAAACAGAAAATCTCTCATTAGGCTTCTGACCAATTTCCATGCTGATTTTCACAGTGTACTATACATTCTCACCAATAGCATAGAAGAGGGGCAGGGAGATAGCTCAGCAGCAGAAGCACCTACCTAGCAAGCACAAGGTTCTGAGTTGGGTCCCCAATACAATACATATACTGGTCACCCACCTGCAATCCCAGCCCTCTGGAGGTATAGGCAGGCAGATCATTGTGAGCTCAAGACCAGCTTGAACTTCATAGAGAGACCCTGCCTCAAAAAGATCTCCCCCCCCCGAAAAAAAGTCTTTTACTTTGGATGGCCAATTCTTTTTAGTTCTTTTTATAGTCTAGATATTAGTACTCTATATGAGGAAGAAAGCATAAACTTGAGCCACGTATATGAAAATGGGTGCACCTCAAGCCCATAATGTTAAGTGCCATAAGTTGGACACAAATGTTGCATGGTTTTCTTACATGAGAACCCCAAAAATCCATAAGATGTAAGAGACAGATAATAGGAAATAGGGAGTAGGTCTTTTCCCAATGGGAAGAGAACAAAAGATGAAGGAGGGAGAGAGAGAGCTGCCTTAGTCCACTGTGCTGAACTACCAGCTAGATGCCATTGCTCGATGCAGGGAACGTCCCCATCTATGTCACGAAAAGTGTATTGTTATTATTGCTCTTTTTTGCTACTGTGTTGAATTTTTAGAACTTTACATTTCCCTGCAGCTTCTCCATCCCTCCAGACAGGCCAAGAGCGCTTCCCCCAGGTGAGAGAGCGCGCGGTGTGACAGCGCGGGTGTCTGCCGCAGGTTTCCCTCCCACTCTTGCAGACGCTCAGCCCACCAGCAGGTTCCCTGCACATCTCCAGCCTTCACCTCTTGCTTTGTGGAGCGCACAGTGAGTCTCAGGGAAGGCCCCTGCCTGTGGGTCGCGCCGCTCTTGCCACTTCCTCTCGGCTAGGCTGTGCCAGCTCCCCGGGGCTCTTTGCCCTGTGACCCCTTTCCCATGTGCCATGACTCCATCAGGCTGGATCCCACGAGTCTAGTCAGCTGTTTTTTTTGGTTGAACTTCTCACTGTTTTCTTCCCTGCTTCTGGCCATACCTGCTGAGTACCTCCAAATAGAAGAGTTTAATTTGAAGGGTTTAAGATGTCTTAAAAACTGTATAATCTACAAAGGAATAAGAGTGATTAGCACCTCAAAGTGCATTAAGACTAAACAAAGTAGATGATTGAAACTTTGTATTTAGTTCACAATTTGCCCATCTGTCTGCCTCTCCATCCATCCATCCGTCCGTCCGTCCGTCCGTCCGTCCGTCCGTCCGTCCATCCGTCCATCCTTCCATCCATCCATCCATCCATCCATCCGTCCATCCGTCAATCCATCCGTCCGTCCGTCCGTCCGTCCATCCATCTACATAAAATTTCTATACAACCTTTCCTTAGCATACACAGAGGAGAGGAAAAGACCTCAGCCTAGCGTCTAAGTCAGCCATAAGGACACATAATGAGCAGATGTAAGTTAAGTTGAGCAACAGAGGCGCAGACCTAACAGACAGACATGAAAGGCAGAGGGTGGCACAGGCACACTGGCTGACATTACAAAGTTTCTGGAAAAAGCAAGGCTAGACTGAGTATAAGAAGGTAACTACGAAGGTCTAGCCAGACAGCTCAGCGGACTAAAGCGCCTGTTTAGGCAGAGCACAGCGGCTGGGGTTTGATCCCCAGTGTGCCCTGCCGGCCCTGTCCCTGGAGTGCGCTGAGATGGCGACTGACACTGGGCGTGGTGGCACGCATCGGTAATCCCAGAGCTTGGACGGCTTTAAACAAAAGGATCGCTACGAGTCCGATCTGTGTAGTGAAACCCTATAGAGCTGGTACTAAAATGAACTACAAAAAGAAGGTAACTATGAATTCATCAGGAAGACAATCAACATATCAATCAAAATAAAAAATAATGCACCCAAAGTCCTCTGAACACAGCACTTGAATGTACAGAAAACACGTAGCATTAGAGGAGTGAAAATGTCTAGGATAATACCAACTGGTATTGTGGAGACCGGATGTTAAGAGTGGCTCGAGGCAAATTTGTGCAGAAGTGCTGAAGCAGACTTCAGGTTTGGAGGAGAGAGTCAATGGCTCACATTGTCACCTTTGGAAGGCTCTCTGTGGTAGCAGGGTAGAGAATACATGAGAAAAAGGAGAGACTGAAAGTGCCATGTCTTACACAGGATGCAGGCATTTCTAACCTTCACGGGGAACACCCGGTGTCCTTCCACTTGAGCCCATATTGACATCAAATTCTTTAATGTATAGAATTTAAATCCAACAGTTCCAGACAGCAACCACAAGACCATGGATGAGGGCAGTCATTATGTATCCAGTTCACTCTGGTGACTCAGTGGTTGAAAGACTTTTTAATTTAAAATATTTGTTATTTTACCTTTTTAACAGATTTTTTTTGAGACATGATCATATTGTGTAATTCATTCATTTTAAGGGTGTATTTCTTTCTCTTTTGGGTACCACAAACCAAAAGTTTTTGGAACTCATGGTCTTGTGCTCACCAGACAGGCACTGTGACTCTGAGCTTTACCCCGGCCCACTAAATGCTGCTTTTATTTTTATTTATTTATTTTTTATGAGCAGAATAGATTTATTAAGAGAAAGAAAGCTTCTGTCTGGGAAGAGAGACAGAAGGGGACCCGAGCAAGTTGCCTCTGCTTTTAATTTTAAAATTTTCATCACTCCCCCAAATCAGTGTCCCTTAACAGGTTCCCTTTTTCTTACTCCACTGGTTTTAGTGCTAGCTATCACTAATCTACATTCCATCCGTCTACACTGACTAATTCTTTTTTAAAAAATTTATTTGGTACAGAGTCTTGCTACGCAGCTGGGACTCAGTGATCTTCCGGTCTCATCCTCCCCAGCGCTGGGGTTACAGGTGTGTGCAGCCTGGTGACTGGTGGATGGCTCAGTGCAGGGCCGGGGACTGAACCCTGGTCCTGCAGAGTTATCTCCCTGGTCAGCTATTCTTCATAATTTATACAACAGTCATGCACTGTGTGGTCTGTTTTGACTTGCTTTTTTCATTTAATGTTTTCAAAATTCACTAATTCATAGCACCTGTTAGTACTACATTCCTTTCTATTGCCAAATAATGCCCTATTGCATAAATATAATACATGATTGAAATAATGGTGAATATGCTCTGTTTTGAAGAATTTTTTTCGTTCCTGAAACTCAGTGAAGACCAAGCCATTGTATCACAAATTCACATATGTTTTGATTTCCTCGGGCCACTCAAGCCAATTAACAATGAGGATGTTCCCCCCACCCTTCGCATATTGCATGATGGCTTTGAAGTTGGAACAGGCAAGTTCTGGGTGCGAAACCTTTGATTTATCTACCTCATTTATTTTTAACTTTTGTAGCCATAGTCTATTTTGCTATTTTATGACCGCCAAAGTATTTCAAGCTCCGTCTTAAAACTTAAAGAGTTTACATTGGTGGGAACAGGCTGAGTGTTCAAGATGTCTTTGATTCCTTTGATTTTGTTTTTGTTTTTTTAGACAAAAAAAATCCCTTCTGTACGTATAATATTATAACACTTCCTGGTATTGTGAACACACTTATCCTTTTGTTCCACCACTTTACCAAGCAGTTCTTGATGTCTCCATTTTGAGTGTCTGTAGTTGCACTGTTATGGCTGCCTCCAGGTTCTGATTTGAGGAAAGCCATTTACCTTTAAGAGCTAGAAGCCTTACATGAACACGTGGGCCCCACCTTTCCCATGGGATAGCACGTGGGAGCATCCTGCATCTCCTTTTTAAAATGACATCTCTTAAAGACACTCATGGCAGAGCACTTCCAAAAGGGTTTCATAAAATGTCAAGAATAATGTGCCACTTGCATTAGAAGCAAGGGGGAGTAATGTTAGGGAGGTTAAAGACAACATGTCTTATACTGTAATGCATTTTTTAAAGCATTCAAACATTCACCATAATTAAATCACTTCTCCTATGCCACATTCACTTATCCACTCATTACTTCAGAGGCATTTGGACAGTTTCCATTTCTGAGTTAATGTGACTAGTATCTGTTCATTTCTGTTGGGAAGACACTTACATTCTCTTGCAGTTGATGACTGGTATGGTAACTTGGTATTTAACATTTTAAAGAACTAGCAAACTATTTCCTAAGCAGCTACATCATTCCTCCAGGAATCTAGAAAAATAACAATTTTTCCTAATCCTCACAATGCTCTCTATTATTTGTCATTTTAAGTGTAGCCATCATTGATGGAGTAAAGTATTATCTTGTTTTGGCTTTTGATTTGCACTTTCCATATAGCTAATAACATTTAGTGCTTTTAATTTGGCTTATTGACATTACAGATTGTCTTCATTAGAATGTCTATTAAAACTTTTCCCACTTAAAAATATGGCTTATTTTCATTATTCAAATGTGTATATTTACATACAGATCTTTTATAGGATATCTGGCTTGTAGATGTTGAACCTTGCTCATGGGTTGCATTTCTTACTTAGAAGTATAAAAACTTTCAGTTTACATGAAATCCACTTGATATATATTTTTTTATTTATGTGTTTAGTGTCATACTCTAGGCTGTGTCTAACCCACAGTCATGAGGATCAATCTTTCACTTTTTAAAATAATTTTCTAGTTTTATTTTTTGCATTTAGGTCTACTTCATTTGCAATTTAAAATATTCTGGACATGTGAGATGAAGGACTCATAAAATGTTTCTGTCTGATTTGCATATGACTGTCCATTTGTCCCACCACAATCGGTTGAAGAAAGTATTCATTTTTGTGTTTGTGTGCAGGATCTGACTACACAGATCACACTCACAGTGATCCTCCTGGTTTCAGCCTCCCCAGCACTGGGCCAGGATTACAGTTGCAGCACCACCTTGCCTGGCCTCAGTCACTGGCTCAGCACTCCTGGGGGGTAGTGCCAGCACAGCATGTGGTGCCAAGGAATCGAACCCCAGCCCCTGTGCTTGCCTAAGCAGGTGTTTAGTCTGCTGAGCTGTCTTGCTGGTGCTCCAAAAAGTAATTCTTCTTCCATCGAATGGCCTTGGCCTCCTTGTCAAAAGCCAGCTGAACATAAATATGAGGATTTGTATCTAAATGCTCAGTTCTATTAAATTGATCTATGCAAAAGAACAAAAACAAAATTCATACCTAATATGCTATTTAATGCTGAATGGCTTAATTATTTCATCCTATAGTTAGCATATATAGCATATATAGAAGCAAAAGAGTTTTCCATTCTCATCACTTTCACACAACACTGGACAACATACTGAGGTTCTCCCCCAGGCAATCAGGCCAAGGGAGTGGTGGCATTCAGATTGCTGTTCAAACTTTGAGTTCACTCTACACCAACAACATAAGCTGATGACTTTCTCTGCACAGCATGTTTTTATTTTTTGTTTCTTTTAATAAGAAGTAATATTAAGACAGTTTCAAAACATGTTAGTAGGACAGCCACAGTAATTGATACAATGCATATTGTTGCCTTCATAGTAGTTGTTCAGAGTACAAGATGCAGACACGATAACTTTTCTAAACACTGTTGGTACAAATACTTCTCATTGAACTAAGAGAAAGTAGTTGTATTTGTAGTCAAATATTCCATAACAGTAGTGGATTATTGGCAGAACTGGCAATGTTGGAAGCTGTTGATTTAAGCCTTTTACAGCTCAGCATACTAATCTAGCTTTACGTCTTATGCCTCGTGGTTAAACTTTTCTGCTGAGTGGTTAAGGGCAAGTTAAAGCAAGACCTGCATAACAGAACGTGTAACTTTTTGTATCTCTCAAAGTCAGTCAAATCCCGTCAGGATTTACTTTGAAACCATGTACAGTGCTTTGTAGAACTGTTTTCAGTGGCAGCTGTTTGGATGAGTCACAGCCATTGCTTGACCAGTTTGCTCTCTCTGGAAGCCTGAGAGAATCTTTTCTCTCTAGGTGACTCTCCTTAGGCACACTATTGCATACCATGTTTTTAAATTGAGAAATCTAAGTCCAACAGTATTCTTTTTATAGATTTTAACCATTTTCAATTCTTTTCATTTCCATAGGAATTTTAGGATCAGCTTGCCAGCTTCATTAAAAGCTCAACTGAGCAATTAATCAGATCATATTTAACTTGTAGATTAATTTATAAAGTACTGCCATGTCAACAATATTTTGTCTCCCAGTCCATTAACATGCATATCTATCCATTTCTTTTAAAACATTTTAAAATATTTTGTTGTTTTTAGCATACAGTCTTGAATTTCTTTTTAAAAATCTATTCCCAAGCATTTTAAAACTGTTAATGATTTTCTGCATACAGAAAGATCATATTGTGAGACAAGAGTTATGGTTTTACTCCTTTACCAATTTGAATGCCTTGTATTTTCTTGCCCAATTGCTTTAGGTAGCATCTCCAGGAAAATATTGAAAAGGAGCAGTGAGCAATATATCCTTGTAATTATTTCCTGATTTTTGAGGGGAACTATTCAGTTTTTCTACATTGTCTTTTTTTTCTTTGTTTCTTTCTTTGTTTCTTTCTTTCTTCCTTTCTTTCTTTCTTTTTATAGTACTGGGAATTGAACTCAGGACCCTGAATTTGCCAGGCAAGTGCTTATTCTACTGAACTATCTCCCCAGCCCTACATTAAGTCATCTTGACTGTGGATTATTTTTTAACCATAAGAAATGTTTATAACTCCCCCTCCCCAAAATAAACAGAGATATTGAATTTGATAGATGATCTTTTTTTGTGTGTGGGGGGGATCAGAGATTGAACTCAGGCCCTTGGGCTTGCCAGGCAGTCACCTATTCTACTGAGCTATTTTCCTGGCTCCCTAGATCATCTTTCTGTATCAACTGAAATTCACTTCCATTATTGAGTGTGTTACATTAATCTGTATCTAGATTTTAAAGCACTTTCAAGTTCTGAATGTAAATCTTTATGTGATAATAGTATATTATCCTTTCTTGATATCACTAGATTTAACTTACTAGCTGTTTTCTAATGGGCCTCAACATCTAATTTTAAAAAGATATTGATCCATACTTCCCGTTTATTGTAATGTCTTTATCAGATTTTACTACTAAGATAGTGCTAGCATCACTGAATGAATTTGGAAATGTTCTCTTTCATTTTAAGCAAACACTTATGAATTGGAATTAAATATTCTTTAAATAAGTAAGGTCATTAGTGCGGTACTCTAGAAGTTGATTTTGGGGAGATTATTATTATTATTATATCTCAAATTCTTCTAAGATTATTGAGATTTTCTATTGCTAATTGAGTCACTTTCTTCCTTTTGGCATCAGCGATTGAACTCAGGACATTGCACTTGTCATACAGGTGCTTAATCCTGTTAGCTATCTCTCTTGCCCTTGAGTCACTTTCAATACCTTTTGCTAATATCAAATTTGCTGGCATGTTTTTGTTTTTAGTACTCTCTCATAGCTTTTTTTCTTTAAGGTTATTGGTAGTGTCTCACCTTTCCTGGATACAACAATTTGAGTCCTCTTCTTGACAAAATACATATTTTTATTAGTTTGTTTATCTTTGTGGGTCACCAACATTATGGTTTATACCTAAGTGTTCACCCCTTCCCCAAGCCTCAGGTGTTCATAGGCCAAGCCTTTGAAAGGTGACTGAATCTTTGGATGATGTAGCTGACTGTGCAGTTAGCAAGTGGGCAGAGGTGGGTCCCTGGGAGCATAATCCAGCAGGGAGTGTTTCTCTCCCTGGTTCTCACTTTGCTCTCAGGGCATCAACAGCTTTCCTTCATCAAGCTCTTCTGCCA
>PVJA010052197.1:0-12499 GCA_004027025.1 Myocastor coypus
AAAAATAAAAAATGAGACAGGGTCTTGCTGAGTTGCCCAGGCTGGGCTCACACTCATCATCCGTCTGCCTCAGCCTCTTGAGGGGCTGGGATTCTATTTATTTATTTATATTTTATTATCTTTTTGAGGCAAGGTCTCACTATGTAGTTCAGGCTGGCCTTGAGCTCACTTTTGTAGCCCAGGCTGGTCTCGAACTCACCGCGATCCTCCTGCTTCAGCCTACCAAGTGCTGGATTATAGGTGGGTGCCACTACGCCCGGCTGAGATATTTTTATTTTATTTATTTATTTAAAATAATTTTTTTTTATTTTATTTCTTGTTTCAGAACTTTTGTTTATTTATTTATTTTTATGGCCAGCTCAGCCTGCCCTGAGGGCAGGGCTGGCACAGCATGTGGTGCCAGGGATCAAACCCAAACCGTGACCCCTGCAGCTGCCTAAGCTTTCCTAAGAGGCTCTTTAGACCACTGAGCCATCCTGCCAGGCCCCGGCTGGGGTTTTAGATGCGAGCCACTATATGTGGTGTCCATGCCTTGAAGGCTTACAGCACTACATAATATAGAGACTGCAGCAACAAAGCTTTTCCATGTGGGCCTCATCAAGACACACAGACATCAAAAAATCCTCATAGGAACAACCCAAAATAATTTCAGGGAAGAATGTAAAGAGGCATTTGTGCATCTGCATTCACAGGAGCATTATTCACAGCAGAAAAAAAAAAGCAGAAGCAACCCCAGGGGCCATCAGGCAATTATTGGGCCAAGAGAATGTCAAATAAAACATTATTCATCTTTAGAAGAGGAGAGAAATTCTAGCATGTGATACACAGGGATGAGCTTTGAGAACATTCTGCTGCATGAGATAAGCTAGTCCAAGTGGTACCTAGAGTAGTCAAATTGTTAACGGTAGAAAGTAGAATTCTGCTGATGCCAGCTCATTCAAGTGTGGTGGTACCCACCTGTCATCCTTGCATTCAGGAGGCTGAGGCAGTGGGATCACCAGGAGTGCCAAGCCATCCTGGGCTACATAGAAGTTCAGGGCCAGGCTGAACTATGTAAGAGACCTTGTCTCATAAAACAAATGGGAGTGGCCAAGACAGACTTAGCATAGGGGCTGTGGAGACTGGAGTTCTCTGCTAGTGCAGCCTTGACGTGGCACTCTGGGATTGGAGCTGCCCAAACCCCCCTGGGAAGTCTTGAGGCCACTACCTACCTCAATGCTCCTATCTGCCAGTCACTTTGCTTGGGCAGTGTGGGCCATGCTATGGAACTTTGTTTTTTTTTCAGTCAGTCAGTCAGTCAGTTAGCCAGTCAGCCAGCCAGCCAGCCAGTTATAAATAAATAAATAAATAAATAAAATTTATTTGGTACAGGGTTTCACTATGCAGCTGCGACCCAGCGATCCTCCTTTCTCAGCCTCCTCAGCACTGAGATTACAGGTGTGTACCACCATGCCTGGTTTCAGTGGCCAGCATAGTGTGCTTGGGGTCCTGGGTCCAGCTTGGCATGTGGTACCAAGGATTGAACCTGGCACCCTTGCACTTGCCAGGCAGGCGCTTGGACCAATGAGCTATCTCTCCAGGGCACTATGGTAGCTTTTCATGATACCACACAGTATGCAGAGGCGTGAAGGACACTGTATTTCTGACACCCTCATGCTGTATCTGCCCAGATGATACTCCCTCCCATTCCCTGTTAAAGAGCAAGTTTGCTGTCTTTTTGTTTTTTTAAAGGTGTATTTTTAAAAACTTTTATTATTATTATTATTATTATTTATTTATTTATTTTTTTTTTGGTGGGACCAGGGTTCAAACTCACGATCTTGCACTTGCCCAGCAGGCACTTGTGCCTCGGAGCTATCTCCCCAGCCCCTTTTTTTTTATTATTATGGCCTGCTCAGCCTGCCTGAGGGTGGGGCTGGCACAGCATGTGGTGTCGGGGATTGAACCATTGTCCCTACAGTTGCTTAAGCTTGCCTAAGCAGACCACTGAGCTATCTTGCTGGCCCCAAGTTTGTTCTCTTTAAAAAAAGAAAAGACAAAAAGAATTATATTCACCAAGAGGAGAAATGGGCATAAGGTTATGTTTATTTATTTATTTGTTTGTTTGTTTAGAGACAGGATCTTAAGTAGTTCAGGTTGGCCTTGAACTCACTATGGAACCCAGGCTGGCCTCAAACTCTGGGCAATCCTGTCTTCTCCTAAGCGACACGGTTACAGGTATATGTCATCATTTGCAATCTTTTCCTTTGAGTTTTACTTTTTGCAAGAGGAAATAGCTTTACAGTAGAGATAGCATCACAAGGTCAAGGTAGTAAATACCATTATGCCATACAGTGACGTTGGAGTCAGTATGTTGCTCCCTCAGTAGCTACACTTGCCTTATGTCTGGTTGTGGAAGAGGAGGCCAGGGCCTTGGTAAAGGCAGCGCTAAGTGCCACCTAAAGGGGCTGCTGTGACAAAGTCAGGGCATCACCAATCCTGAGATCTGACACCTGGCCGGGCACAGCAGTGTTAAGAGCGTTTCTGGCCTCGTCTACAAGGAGATGCCTATGGTGCTGAGGTATTTCTGGAAAATGCAGTCTGCAATGATGTCACATGGCACGCCAAGTGCAAGATGGTCACCGTCATGGCCGTCGAGGTCTATGTGCTCAGGAGCCTGGGATACACGCTCTACAGCAGGGACTCCTGCTCTATAGCAGGGCCCTATGCTGTACGGCAGGGACACACGCTCCATAGCGGGGACGCACGCTGTACGGCAGGGACCATGATCTATGGCAGGGACCCATGATCTGTGGCAGGGACGGACACACGCTCTAAGGCAGTGACGCACGCTGTACGGCAGGGACCCATGATCTACGGCAGGAACGCACGCTGTACGGCAGAGGCCCATGATCTTTGGCAGGGACACATGCTGTATGGCAGGGACCATGATCTATGGCAGGGACCCATGATCTACGGCAGTGACGTATGCTGTACGGCAGGGACCCATGATCTACGGCAGGGACGCACGCTGTACGGCAGGGACCCATGATCTAAGGCTTTCTTCTGTGCGCTCCAGCAAAGCAAAAAGTCCTTTTCAGGACCAACTATTTGTTTCACGCCAAAGAAATACTATGCGTGATGGTCTCTCTTTCTTTGTGAACAACGACGTGACATTTTGCTGACTGGTGAGGGCTGCTTAGGTGAGAAAACTTTGGTTGCTGGCGTGTGATGGACATGGGTGCGCAAGTTGGTCCTAGAGGCTTCTACCAAGCACGGTTTGTAGGAAGCCTCTTTGTGATGTGCGGAGACTTGGGTATGGCTTGTCACTTTAACTGCACTGAGAAAGTTTAAGAACCAAAGAGAACCTTGTAAATTTAGTGCTGATTTGTTGATAGCAGTGGTTATGTCAGGACTCCGTGTATGTAACCTAATGTCATTATTTCAAAGCTCATCACCTTAACTATCAGAAAATGAGAAAATTTACAAGTCGTGCACTCAGTCCATTAAGCCTATTGCAATTTTTTTTTTTTTTTTTTGTCTTTTTGAGACAGGGTCTTGCTATGCAGTTCAGGCTGGCCTTGAGCTCACTTTTGTAGCCCAGGCTGGTCTCGAACTTGCACCAATCCTCCTGCCTCAGCCTCCCAAGTGCTGGGATTACAGGCGTGAGCCACCACGCCTGGCAAGCCCACTGTAATTTTTAAAAAAGTTACATGGAGTTGGGAGTGTAGCTCAGAGGTACAGTCTGTGGTTAGCATTAAAATCCCTGGGTAGCCGGGTGTGGTGGCGCATGCCTGTAATCCCAGCACTTGGGAGGCTGAGGCAGGAGGATCGGTGTGAGTTCAAGACCAGCCTGGGTTACAAAAGTGAGCTCAAGGCCAGCCTGAACTGCATAGTGAGACCCTGTCTCAAAAAGACAAAAAAAAAAAAAAAAAAAAAAAAAAATCCTGGGTTCCATCCCAGCACAAGACAAGAAAAGGTATTTCACTTCCTCCAACATGAATGGCATTTGAAGAATGCAAAATGAATGAGGCTAATCACAAAGACACGCCCTGCCTAGAGCATGCATCCCACCGTCGATTATAGGTCTCTACAGCGTGCGTCCCTGCTGTAGAGCGTGCATCCCAGGCTCTTGAGCACATAGACCTCGGCCATGGCAGTGACCATCTTCCGCTTGACGTGCTCCACGTGACAGCATTGCAGATTGCATTTTCCAGAAATACCTCAGCACCCCAGGCACATCTCCTTGGAGATGAGGCCAGACAAGTTTCAAAGTTTTCTAGGAAGATAGTGAAAAACGGAGCCACAGTAAGGATTCGTTGAGCGTGAACTTCACGGGTCAGTTTTTTAAAAATTATTTTATTATTTTTTTATGTTATGGGCGGCTCAGCCTGCTGGGGATTGAACCTTGGTCCTTGTGGTTGCCTAAGCTTGCTTAAGGAGATGCTTTAGATCTCTGAACCATCTCACCAGCCCTGTATGGGTCAGTTTTCATGAGCGTAGTTCTTGGCTGAGATAATCCCCCCCCCCCCCCCAGGTTAGGACCTTGGGCTTTCCACGGACAGCTCCGGCGACAGAGAGCTCAGGTCCTTCAATTGTCAAAGATTAGTAGAACCAGATTCTTTGTTAGCGTTAGCTATGCTGAGGTCGCGATTTAGTATTTATAGAGAAGAGCCACAGCCTTGCAGAGACCAGGAAGACACCTCTACCCTTTCTGGTTGGGATGTTTCCTGTTCTAGACAAAAGACCTCACCTTGTGTAGAAACTGAATTAGAATTGTCTGCGCACGCTTCTGCACTAGCAGTGAAAAGAAGTTACAGGCAGACGCCAACATCGAATTCTTGGTGATAAAGACACTCAACTCGGTGTAGAGCAAGTTCTGCGGCAACGCCAACACCGGTGGCCGCACACTCCCGGTGCCAGGTAAATTAGGGTGTGCTCTGGAAGTGTCTTCCATCTCTGCTGTCACTCAGGAGAGGACAGAGGCGTGATCAGATGAGCTATCCAATCAGAGGTGCCGTCGGAAAGACGAGGGCAGAACGACGCGGCGCCAGGCCTGGGAGGAGGACGCTATGTTTGGGCCGCTCTTTCCCTCGCATCTCGCTGTCCCTGGAGGACCTCAGGTGATCCTGGGACGGCGAGGGCCGCAGGAGGCGCGGGTGGGAAGCTCCGAGATGGTGAGTGTGGGGAGATGGGGGTACAGGGACAGGCTGGCGCAGGTTGGAGGGATCCCTAGTGGGTATCATGTCTCTCAAGTCAGCTTCCTGCATCTGGGGTGCTGGTCCTCACTCCCAGATCTGGCCATGGGCAGGGTAGGCAGCTAGACTACAGGAATCACACGGGAACCCCTGACTAGGGGCAGGGTTCATGCATGGCCAGAGCTGTGGTCTGTGGGGTCCTCTCTCCTTGCCATGTAGGGGTTGCCTCTTTCCCCTGGAGCTTACGGATGTATGGGAGGCGGGGCCTCAGATCCACAGCCTGAGATCCACAGCCCCTCCTGGGGCTGGCAGTATCCCTAGATTTCTGGATCCCTTCCCACGGCCCCAGAGGACGGCTTCCTCTGGCGTTGGACGAGCATCGTTTATCGGCTGCTTTCCCGGCACCGTGTATTTCAGCCAGATCCAGTGTTTTCATTATCGTTCTGCGCAGATGGATTTAACAAAACAATTAGATTGTTTGTGGCTGTTTTTATATATTAGAGGAAAGTACAGAACAAGCGCCTGGAGGTTCGTGGTATAAAATCCTTGTGCCTCTGCTACCATTGCCGTTTCTGAGCAACTGCATCCTGGGAAGTTCCCCTGGATCGAAGTTGCGCTTTGCACACTTTTTCCCGCCTGCTCCTCCCTGTAGCACAGCGCCCCAGGCCCGCGCTACCCCTCCTTGGTTTCCTGCCTTGCTGTTTAACATCATCCGCCTTTTCCCTCCAGGAGCACGGGTACTGTATGGCATTTCACGGGTGACATCTTCCTCTAGGAACATTCAGTTGGGGCATACAAATCCTGGGGAGCAAAAAGCTTACCGAAAGCCTGTGTGAGAGACTCTCACATTTTCCTTAAAGAATACAGTTCATCCTGCTGCCCCTCTCAGTACCCACAGCGAAATCTTCCAGGTGCTTATTTTGTTCTCTTAACATAGAATCTTCAGGGAGCAGGATTTTTTTTCACTTTAAACATTGTTTTCTTTTTGAATCTTAAACTGTATCTAAAAGTTTGCAGTAGGTAAATCCAATATCACAGGGATGGATTTTACTATGTTGCCTTCCTCTTCTTCGTTCTCCTTTTCCTTCTCCTCTTCCCCCTCCTTTCTTCCTCAAGACTGGTTCTCACTATGCAATTTATTTATTTATTTTTTGAGGAACCGGGGATTGAACACAGGCCCTTGTGCTTGCCAGGCCAGTGCTTATTCTACTGCGCTGTCTCCTTAGCCCCTCACTATGCAATTGAAATGGGCCTTGAACTCACTGTGTAACATGACTGGCCTCTCCTGCCTCAGCTTCCCGGGTGCTGGGATTACAGGCATGTGCAAGTATGCCCAGTTATTATCTTCCAGATGTTTTCTAGTTTTGAATTTTACATTTTGATAGACCTATGACCCTTTAAAAAATTTTTTTGTAGAAAACATAATCTGTCTAGATTTGTGTTTCTTTGTTTTATTTATTTTTGGTACCAGGAATAGAACTCAGGATCTTATGCTTGACAGGCAGGTGCTGTGCCCCTGAGCTATATCGTTGGCTCTTTGCTTATTTATTTATTTTTTAAAATTGTACTTGTTTTACTTTATTTTTTAAAATTTTATTTATTATTTTTATTCTTGTTTCAGAACCTTTGTTTATTCACTCCTTTTTTTGGCCGGCTCAGCCCACCCCCCAGAGGGCAGGGCTGGCGCAGCATGTGGTGCCGGGGATTGAACCGTGGTCCCTGAAGCCTCCCAAGCTTTCCCAAGCAGGCGCTTTAGACCACTGAGCCATCCCGCCAGGCCCCTGTTTTACTTTATTTTATCTATTTTTTCTTTTCCTTTCCTTTCTTTCTTTCTTTCTTTTTTTTTTTTTTTTTGTGTGTGTTTTTGAGACAGGGTCAAACTGTGCAGTTCAGGCTGGCCTTGAGCTTACTTTGGTAGCCCAGGCTGGTTTCAAACTTGCACCAATCCTCCTGCTTTAGCCTCCCAAGTGCTGGGATTACAGGTGTGCACCACCACCATGCCTGGCAATTTTATCTATTTTTTTCATGGCTGGCTCAGGCCACCCTGGAAGTGGGCTGGTGAGGCATGTGGTGCCCAGGATCAAATCGAGGTCCCTAGGCTTGCCTAAGCAGGCACTCTAGACCGCTGAGCTATCCCACTGGCCCTCTTTGTTGTATTTTGGTGTTCAGTTTTTCCAGGACTGTTTGTTGAAAAGACTTTCTGTGTAATTGCCTTTGGTCTTTTATCAAAGATCAGTTTTTCTCTTTGAGTGTGAGTCTCTAGGAAAGCAAACAAAAAACCCCCATGTCCCCCAAAACAAATGCCATTGACTTGTATCTAGTAGACCTTAGTAGACTTTGCGTTTTAAAACATTTTATTGGGACCAGGGAGATAGCTCAGTGGTGTAAGTGCTTGTCTGGCAAGCACAAGGTCCTAAGTTTGATCCCTGGTACCACCAAAAAAAAAAAAAAAAAAAAAAAACATTTTATCCTTTACCCTGGCTGTTTCTTTCCTCCTAGTTCTAGTAGCTTATTTTGTGTTCTTTGAGATTTTCTACACAAATAGCCTATCATACACAACAAAGACATTGTTTCTTCCTTCCAAATCTATTTGGCTTTTTTTTTTTTTTTAATGTGTTTAGTGGTTGCAGGGTCATACTATGCAGCTTGGACTCTGGTGATCCTCCTTCCAGTGTCCCCAACCCTGGGATTACAGGTGTGCACCACCACATCGGGACTCCAGCCAACTCGGCCCACCGGGCGGTGGCGCCGGCGCAGTATGTGGGTTACCAGATCAAATTATGGTCCCTGCGCTTGCCTAAGCAGGCACTTTAGTGCACTGAGCTATCTTGCTGCTCCTTACTTGGCTTTTTTGTTCCTTTCCTTGTTTTTTTTTTTTGCATTAATTATACTTTGAATATCATGTAGAAAAGGAGTGATGGGGAGGAGACATCTTTGTATAATTCCTCATTTTATCAGGAAAGCACCACTGTTGGTTTTTCATTGTTAGCTATGATGTGACTTGTAGAGTTTGCCTAGATGCTACTTTTCAAGAATTGTCTATTCCTAGTTTTTTGTCACAGATTGAACAAATAAGCAAACATAGTTGGTAGATCTTGTCAATAACATTTTCATTTGTAATATCTTTGTCAATTAGCTTCATTTTGTCCTTATCAAATTTAATAAAAAAAACAACTTTAGAGCTAGGTGTGGTGGCGCACCCCTGTAATCCCAGCACTTGGGAGGCTGAGGCAGGAGGATCGGTGTGCGTTCGAGACCAGCCTGGGTCACAAAGGTGAGCTCAAGGCCAGCCTGAGCTGCACAGCGAGACCCTGTCTCAAAAAGACAAAAACAAAACAAAACAAAACAAAAAAAAAACAGCTTTAGAGTTGAGGAGATAGCTTAGCCATCTAAACACCAGCTTGACAGGTGAAAGGACCAGAGTTCTATTCCTAGTACCACATGTTGTGCCAGCCCTGTGCCATGCCAGCCACTGAAACTGGGCGTGGTGGCACATGCCTATAATTGCAGTGCTGGGGAGGCTGAGACAGGAGGATCACTATGAGACCAAGCTGTGTAGTGGGACCCTGTATCAAATAAATAAATAAATAGATAAATAAATAACAGATTTTACCTTTTTTTTTTTTTTTTGTGCCAAGGACTGAACCCAGGGTTTCCAGCTCACTAGGCAAGCACTCTACCACTGAGCCAAATCCCTAGGTGCTATAAGAGATTTCGAAAAAAGAACTTTTGACTTTGTTTAACTTTTCTTTTTAAATATTGTTCCCTTTTGGTACTTTCGTTGGGCTTTCTTTCTTTCTTTCTAGCTGAGGATTGAACCCAGGCTCTTGGGCTTGTCAGGCAAGCACTTATTCTACTGAGCTATCTCCCCAAGCCATCTTTTTCTTTTCAATGCTGGTCTTAGATTATTGATTATAGTTCTGCCTTCGTAGTGTACGTGTCCCACGGTGTGCATCTCCATCCGGGCACTTGCTGTGCTGCTTCCCCACAAACTTCTTTCAGACTGTGTTTCACTATACAGTTCAGGCTGGTCTTGAGCTCACTGTAGCCCAGGAGATCATCCTGCCTCAGCCTCCTGAGTCCTGGGGTTATAGGCATGCACTGCCATACCTGGCTATTGGTGTGCTTCAGGGATGCATGATGATAGCCTTCATTTAGGGGATTTGTACCTGTGCCTGAGTTATCTTACTTCCTTTTCCCCCATCTCCATTTTCTTCTTTCAGCCCTGTTCCCCTCCTGATTTGCAGAAGTATTGCTTTTACTCTATTCTTTATTCTTTTTTCCTCTATCTATCCCTTCCTCCCTTTCTTTTCCCCTTAAAATAATTTTTCATTGCCCTTGACAGTTTTCCTCTCCTGTCCTCGATTGCTGGAGGGAGGCCATCATAGTAAAAGAGCATAGCTTGTGGGATTTCTGTTCTATTTTTTTTTAAATTTATTTTTATTTTTATTTCTTTTAATTTTTTCTATATTTAGGGCAGCGTCTACAGAGTGTTTAGGGTCTCACTACCCAGATGTGACTTGTAGTGGTTCTCCTGTTTTCAGCCTCCCAAGTGCTGGGATTACAGGCATGCACTACCACACCTTATTTGATTTCTGTTCTATTCTGTTAAAACAGGGTGTTTTTGTCCCACAGCGCCGTGCACCATGATGAATGTTGCTTGTGAATCTGAGAAGGATGTTGCTACAGTCAGACATACTGCATAGGTTTCCATGACACCCATTTTTTTGATGGTGCTGCTTGGTTCAGCTGTGTCCTTCCTGTTTCCTGATTGGTGCTGAGGCTTAAGCCTGGCACTTCACATGTAGTGCTAAGAAAGCACTCTACAACTCACCCATATTCTTGGCTCTTTTTTTTTTTTTTTTCTTTTGCCTTTTTGAGACAGAGTCTTGCTATGCAGTTCAGGCTGGCCTTGAGCTCACTTTTGTAGGCCAGTCTGGTCTCAAACTCACACTGATCCTCCTGCCTCAGCCTCCCAAGTGCTAGGATTACAGGCGTGCGCCACCATGCCCGGCTTGTCTTCTTTTTCACTTTGTCATCTTCTTTGTTTCAATTTTCAATTTTGAGGTAGGATCCTGGCAAGTTGCCTTGGCTGGCCTGAAACTTGTAATCTTCCTGCCTCAGCCTCCTGAGTAAAGGATTAAAGGTGTGTCCCATTTCACCAGGCTTCTTCCTCATTTTAAAAGAATATTTTGCTTGATACAGAATTCTAGGTGAGTTTTTTTTTTCTTTCTGCTATTGTCAATATTTTACTAAATAGTGGGCCCTGAGTTATGACTGGCCTGACATATATGCAACTTAGATTATAACCGGAAGTTTAGTTTTTTGTTTGGGTCGAGTTATGAATGCTGGCTACTTGTGTTTCCTGATGGTTTCACATACTCCTGATAGAGTTCTTTTTTATTTTTTATTTTTAAATTTATTTTACTTTATTTTTTTAAAAAAATTTTTACTTATTTTTTTCTTGTTTCAGAACCTTTGTTTGTTTATTCACTTATTTTTATGGCTGGCCCCGAGGGCAGGGCTGGCACAGCATGTGGTGCCGGGGATCGAACCGCGGTCCCTGAAGCCGCCCAAACTTTCCCAAGCAGGAGCTTTAGACCACTGAGCCATCCCGCCGGGTCCTATTTTTAAATTTATAAAAAAAGTTATCTGTTGATTTGGTGCAGCGTCTCACTGCACAGGTTGGATTTATGGACTTGTAGTGATCTTCCTGTCTCAGCCTCCCCAGCACTGGGATTACAGGTGTGTGCCACCATGCCCGGCTCCGGGTATTATTATTATTATTTTTTTAATTTAATTTAATTAATTTATTTTTTCTGTTTCAGAAGCTTTGTTTGTTTATTCACTCATTTCTATGGCCGGCTCAGCCCGCCCCAAGGGCAGGGCCAGTGCAGCACGCGGTGCCGGGGATTGAACCATGGTTCCTGAAACCGCCCAAGCTTTCCCAAGCAGGTGCTTCAGACCACTGAGCCCTCCCGCTGGGCCCTGGGTATTCTTTTTTTTTTTTTTTTGTGGGACCAGGGTTCGAACTCACGACCTTGCACTTGCCCAGCAGGCACTTGTGCCTCAGAGCTATCTCCTCAGCCCCACCCTGGGTATTCTTAATTGGAGGAAAATTTCAGGCCTTACTTGAATTACTATATTCCTTTCTTTTTTGGTGTATTTCCATTATATATATGTTATACTTTGTGTAATATTTTGACTGTTATCAATATTCTTTTTGTTCTTTTCTTTTTTTGCATTTTAGTTATGGAAGTTGGGACATTTGCCCAATGGTCACTGGTTCTTTCCTTGGACGTTGCTACTCTATTATTCCCTCAAAGGTACTTTATGATTTTTTTTTTTTTTTAATGAAAGCATCTTTAAAAAGCAGTGCAGGCTGTCTTCAAACTCAGTTATCCTCTTGTTTCTCTCCAGCAGTTGGAACACAGGTGAGCCCTTCTATGTGTGGATCAAAGGCATTCTTGTTTGTGAAAGTTGTTTCTCCCTAGCATCTCTTGTGATTCTTTTTTAAAAAAATTTATTTGTGTAGTCGGGCGTGGTGGCGCACGCCTGTAATCCCAGCACTCGGGAGGCTGAGGCAGGAGGATTGGTGTGAGTTTGAGACCAGCCTGGGCTACAAAAGTGAGCTCAAGGCCAGCCTGAACTGCACAGTGAGACCCTGTCTCAAAAAGACAAAAAAAAGAATTTATTTGTTTGTTTGCTTATTTATTGCAGTATTGGGGATTGAACTCGGGGCCTTGTGCTTGCTAGGCAGTTGCTTACACTGCTGAGCTAGATACCTGGCCCTCACCCTTGTGATTCTTAGTGGCTCCCTCTCCTGCTCACGCTCCTGTCTTCCTCTGGCCAAGGTCCACAACCTCCAATCACGTGGTGGTAAGCCTGTGGCACCCATGCCACAGTGGGCTTTTTGTATCATTGAAAGCTCTGAAAGATTTGCCATTGCTGCCGTAGCTTACAAATCACTGTGTCACTTTGTCCTCATTTTTTCTTTCCGTTTTCTTCTTTTAATAGGGACTGAAGCAAGGGGATCAATTTCATGCCTTTGTGCTTGAGACTTAACCAGGCGTGGTGTTCGTTATCCATACTCCTAGCTACCCAGAGGCTGAGGCAGGAGGACTACAAGTTTCAGGCCAGCCTGGACAACTTAGCAAGAACCTGTGTCAAAATAAAGAAAATAAACCAGGGCTCGTAGTGTACATCTGTCATTTTAGTGTTTAGGAAGCTGAGGTAAGAGGATCACTTTGAGTTCAAGGCCATCTTGGATTGTATATCAAAAAAGTACAAGCTTACCTTGCAGTTTTGGAGGAGTCAGTGTG
>PVJA010052198.1:0-12510 GCA_004027025.1 Myocastor coypus
CTCCCCCCCCCCCCCCCATTTCCCTGCCATTTGCAACCCGAAGCCCAGTTCCCAGGCACACGGCTCAGCCATGGAGCCTTTCTCTCTGCAGCCTGTGGCATCTGCTCTGGGAAGGGCTAAGGGTTTTCCTGCTCAAGGATCTGGCAGGCAGTGGGCAGTGGGCAGCGTCAGGAGGGTTAGGCTCACCTGGACCATTTTATCTCCCCAGGAGGTAGATCCTATTGAGAGCCACACCTTTGCCACCAGCACCCTCACCCAGTTCTGCATCCTCTTCAGGAGGACCTTCCTGTCCATCCTCAGGGACACGGTAAGGTGTCGAGTTGGAGGACAGGAGGAGTAGGTCTTGCTTTTGGGGTTGTTGGGTCATAGCATGTGCGACAGAGTGGGGACTGCCCCAAGCCTTCAGGGGCCCTGTGGGCAGAGCTGAGGTACTGCCGTGTGATCCCTGGCCTGAGCCATCCTCCATCCTGCCCCTCGTGGCCACCCCTCCCCAGGTTCTGACGCACCTGCGGTTTGTGTCCCACGTGCTGATCGGTGTGCTCATCGGCCTCCTCTACCTGCACATCGGCGACGACGCCAGCAAGGTCTTCAACAACACCGGCTGCCTCTTCTTCTCCATGCTATTCCTCATGTTTGCTGCCCTCATGCCAACTGTGCTCACCTGTGAGCAGAGCTGTCCAGGGGTGGGAGTGGGTACTGGGTGGGAGGCAGGGGCAGGGCTTGGCCAGCAGTGTTGTATCTGCCTGTGTCCCCAGTCCCCTTAGAAATGGCAGTCTTCATGCGGGAGCACCTCAACTACTGGTACAGCCTCAAAGCGTACTACCTGGCCAAGACCATGGCTGACGTGCCCTTCCAGGTGAGCCTCTGCTGTGCCTGCCTTCCACTCCCTGAGCTGGCTCCTGTCCCCCTCCACTTTGCCCCTTCTACTTTCTTAGAACATAGGTGTTGGGGAGCTTTTGTGATAGCTCAGTGGTTTAAGCACTTGCACCAGCAATCCCAGTCAGGCACAGGGGTCAGTGGTTTGTTCCCCAAATCCACTCTTAAGGCAGCCTGAGCCAGCTAAAAAATAAAAAGAAATAAAAAAAAAAGAAAAGAAATAAAAAAAAAAGAAAAAAAATCCTTTGGGCTAGGGAGATAGCTCAGTAGATTAAGTGCTTGGCTGGCAAGCACAGGGTCCTAAGTTTGATACTGGGGTACCACAAAAAAAAAAAAAAAAAAAAAAAAAAAAAAAAAAAAAAAAAAAAAAAAAAAAAAAAAAAAAAAAAAAAAAAAGTGAAAAGGTGTTGGTATCTACTACAAATCAGATTTTGTATGGGCACTAGGGAGACGGCAGTAGTGTAGACTGATACAGGTTTTTGGTTTTTTGTTTTTTTTTAATTTATTTTATTTATTTTTTTCTTGTTTCAGAACCTTTGTTTGTTTATTCACTCATTTTTATGGTCGGCTCAGCCCGCCCCAAGGGCAGGGCTGGTGCAGCATGTGGTGCCGGGGATCAAACCGCGGTCCCTGAAGCTGCCCAAGCTTTCTCAAGCAGGCGCTTTAGACCACTGAGCCATCCCGCCGGGCCCTGGTTTTTGTTTTCTTGAGACAAGGTTTTACTATGTAGTTCAGGCTGGCCTGGGATTTGCGTTAATCCTCCTGTGTCAGTGCCCTGAGTATTGGGATTACAGGTGTGTGCCACCATGCCTAGTTTTGGCTGATACAGGCTTGACCTTGTGCAACCTATGTTTTGATAGAAACAGCTAATAAGCAACAGAAAATAAGTTGAATAATACTCTAACGTAAATCTAAGTCCTCACACGCTGAGGGTGCATCTCCAATGTGCAGAACTTGCTAGGTAGGTGCAGAACCCTTGGTTCTGTCCCCAGTACTGAAAGGAAAACAAAACAAAAACTTATTAGGAGCAACAGAGCAGCTGGCTCTGACCCCTTGCGTGCTGCAGGCCACTGAGCAAGTCACCTTCCTGCTGTGCAAGCTGAAACAGTGACAGCAGTCTCCACTTCAGGGTTGTTTATGAGAATTAAATGAGTGAATACGTGCAATACTTGTAAATTCTGTGTGTGTGTGTGTGTGTGTGTGTGAGAGAGAGAGAGAGAGAGAGAGAGAGAGAGAGAGAGATTGAGGATTTTTTATTTTATTTTATTTTATTTTATTTTATTTTATTTTATTTTATTTTATTATTTATTTTTTATTCTTGTTTCAGAACCTTTGCTTGTTTATTCACTCATTTTTATGGCCGGCTCAGCCCACCCCCTAGAGGGCAGGGCTGGCGCAGCATGTGGTGCCAGGGATCGAACCGCGGTCCCTAAAGCCGCCCAAGCTTCCCAAGCAGGCGCTTTAGACCACTGAGCCATCCCGCTGGGCCCCGAGATTGAGGATTGAACCCAGAACCTTCACACTGAGCTACACTGTCAACTTATTTATTTATTTATTTATTTTTGAGCCAACTACTATGCAGTTCAGGCTGGCCTCAAACTCACTAGGTAGGGCCGGGCGGGATGGCTCAGCGGTATAAAGCGCCTGCTTAGGAAAGCTTGGGTGGCTGCAGGGACCGCGGTTCGATCCCCGGCACCACATGCTGTGCCAGCCCTGCCCTCAGGGCAGGCTGAGCCGGCCATAAAAATAAATAAATAAACAAAATTTCTGAAAAAAAAAAAAAAAAAAACCTCACTAGGTAGCCCAGGCTGGCCTTGAATTCATGGAGATCCCTCCTTCTTCAGCCTGCTGGAATTACAGGCATGCACCACCACACCTGGCTCCTATTTTATTTATTTATTTATTTTTTTTTTGTGTGTGTGGGACCAAGGTTCAAACTCATGACCTTGCACTTGCCCAGCAGGCACTTGTGCCACGGAGCTATCTCCCCAGCCCCATTTTATTTTTTATTTTGGGACAGAGTCTCACTAGATCTCTAAATTGCCCCGGCTGGGCTTGCATCTGTGATCCTCCTGCCTCAGCTTCCCAATGCTGAGATTACAGGTGTGGCACCATGGCCAGTGATGGAAAACTCTTAGACTAGTGTGGAGCACATACGAATGCCCAAGCTAGCTGGCTTTGTAATTACCAATATTGCCTGCGGCCCTCTGCAAGGTGGGCAGTGCAGTGTGCCAGACCACAGCATTTAGTGGGAGGAGCAAAAGCTATAGCGTGGCTGCTGGTTGCCTCAGGTTGGACTCCTTTGTGCAGGTACCAGTCTTTAGAGCTGTGTATGGGTTCAGTCCCTGTCTCCAGGACTTGATAATCTCTCCATTTAAGCAAAAAGAGTGATCGGGCATGGTGACGTACACCTGTCATGCCAGTGCTGGGGAGGCTTAGGCTAAGTTTGAGAGAGATGCAGCTCAGTGGCAAAGTGCTTTCCTAGCAGCCAGGATGCCCTGGACTTGATTCCCAGCACCACAAAAACAAATACAAGCCAGGCATAGAGGCACGTGCACGTAATCCCCAGAACTCAGGAGGGTCAGGCAAGAGGACTGCTGAGAGTTGAGGCCAGCCTGGGCTACATAGTGAGTTGAAGGTTAGCCAGCCTGAACTACATGGTGAAAGCAAAATAAAACAAGAAATAAAGACTCTCCTCAGCCGGGCGTGGTGGCTCACGCCTGTAATCCCAGCACTCGGGAGGCTGAGGTAGGAGGATTGATGCGAGTTCGAGACCAGCCTGGGCTACAAAAGTGAGCTCAGGACCAGCCTCAACTGCATAGCGAGACCCTGTCTCAAAAAAAAGACAAAAAAAAAAAAAAAAAAGACTCTCTCCTCAAATACAGTAAATCATGGTTTCCATTTCAGGCTTATAAGCTGGTATTATGGATACATATTGATGGTAAAGTAAATTACCATGTGCTTAAACACTAAAGTTACATTTTTGAAAAGAGCAATTAGCTGGGCGTGGTGGCTCACTCCTGTCATCCCAGCACTTGGGAGGCTGAGGCAGGAGGATTGGTGCAAGTTCGAGACCAGCCTGGGCTATAAAAGTGAGCTTAGGACCAGCCTCAACTGCATAGTGACACCCTGTCTCAAAAAGACAAAGAAAGAAAGAAAGAAAGAAAAGAGCAACTAAGGTGTTTAACAAAAATTCCTGGTTACTATTAGGAAATTCCTGTAAATTGTATTTACAGTGGTTCCATGGTACACATTAGCTCTCTAGAGTTGCTGATCTTACCTGTCTGTTTCCTTGTACCACATAGCTGACAGTCTCAAGGGGGAGCAAAACAGGGTGCCAGAGAGCATTAAGTCACTAACGATGTAAGGAATCAGGTGGAAAGGCCCCTAGGTGCTCTGAGGAGGCCAGAATGAGCTTCATGGGAGAGGAGCTCATGGGGTCACAGAGTGAGGGGACGGTCCAGCTGGGCACGAAAGGAACAGGAGTGCAGTAGGGCAGGTGTGGACACCCCAAGAACAGGCCTTCTAGTGGTTCGTTCCAAGCTGAGGGCTTTTGGCCTGTGGCCCCAGTTCACTGACCCTGCCCAGCCCCGTGCCTGCCCCCCAGGTGGTGTGCCCCGTGGCGTACTGCAGCATCGTGTACTGGATGACAGGCCAGCCAGCCGAGACTAGCCGGTTCCTGCTCTTCTCAGCGTTGGCCACTGCCACTGCCTTAGTGGCCCAGTCTTTGGGACTGTTGATCGGAGCTGCCTCCAACTCCCTACAGGTGGGAAGACTGGTGCACGGTGTCAGAAGGGGTAAAGTCTTATGGGAGAACCAGTGCTGGTATCAGGGGTGGTATGGTCTTGTGAGCCACCCTGGGGCCACCTGAGTCCTGGTCACCCCTGTGATGGTCTGGTCCCTCTGCCTCCCCTCTAGGTAGCCACTTTTGTGGGCCCAGTAACTGCCATCCCTGTCCTCTTGTTCTCTGGATTCTTTGTCAGCTTCAAGACCATCCCCACATATTTGCAGTGGAGTTCCTACCTCTCCTATGTCAGGTGGGTGCTTCTTCCCTCTGGCTTGCCCCTCCCCCTGGAGGTCCTGGTTAGCACTTCCTCCACTGTGCCAGATCTGGTGCTGCCACCTCTTGGGCACCCTGGCTGGCCACAGAGATGAGGGTGATGTAGCTGGGCTCTGGCGATTTGCTGAGGAAACAGGGCGCGTACACTCCGGGTCCCACTCTGATGCCCCTGCTTACCTAGGTATGGCTTTGAGGGGGTGATCTTGACCATCTACGGCATGGAGCGCGAGCAGCTGTCATGCTTAGAGGAATCCTGCCAGTTCCAGGACCCGCAGAGCATCCTGCAAGCGCTGGATGTAGAGGATGCCAAGCTCTACATGGACTTCCTGGTCTTAGGCATCTTCTTCCTGGCCCTTCGGCTGCTGGCATACCTTGTGCTCCGTTACAGGGTCAAGTCTGAGAGATAGAGCCTCGCCCCGGCCTTGCCCAGCCCCCGCAGCAGAAAGTCCCCAGCCCAAGCCCTTTGGGACTGTTTTAACCTTGTAGACTTGGGCACTGGTGGCCCTCAAATGTTCCAGACTGGCTGTTGGACTGCACTGCCAGCTGCTAGCTGCCAGCTGTGGCCCTGGCATGGGGACTCTGGGCCACCCACCATGTCCAGGAGCTTTTCCAAGGTCATGCTCTTTGTAGCTTCCTCCCTCTCTCCTCCACCTGCATGCAAAGACCTCTGGGAGGCCACCACCCTCCTTCCTGTCTGTGGTGTCGCCCTCTGTTGTCTGCCTGGAGGCTGCAGCATCTCTGGGCCCTCACAGTCCACCAAAGTGGTCCCCTCCTGGGGTCCCACTCAACCAGTGTTTGTAAACCAGGCTGCTGTAAGGTGGGAGTGCCAGGGCTGGGCCCTGGTGGAGTCCCCTGGGTGTCTCATCCTGCATGTTGTGACAGGACGGAGAGGGACTCTGGAAGTCTCTTCTTCCTCTTACCTCTCTCCCACTTCCAGACCCTGGCTGACATGGACAATTGGCAGGGACAGAAGCTGGATTTTCTGTCTGGGTCATCACTCCCAATGCTGGGGGTTGGAGGGGCCTGGGGTGTTCTGTACCCCTCCCTATGCCCTTGGTTGGGGGCAGGGCTGGGCATTCGGGGATACTGTCTATGATTCTCCCCTACTGGCTACTGCAACTGGAGAGTGCACTTTATTTTGGAGGGTGAGTGGGGGAAGACCCAGCTCTCCCTTCTTGCTGCTCCGGACACACAGTTGTCCCCCCTACCCCAAGTTACGGGCCCTCCCTGTGAATAGGCAATCTCAGCCTCCACAGGCCCTACCCTGACAGCTCACAGGAAGAATGGAGGTGGCATGGTGGTGGCCGTGGGTGCCGTAGGAAGGTGGTGCCAACCTCCTCCTTGGAAATGCTAAGGACGGGGCTGGTGCTGCCTAGGTGATTAGGATCTAGAAGTGTCAACCCCTTAGTCTTCCCTCCCTTCAGAGCTGGGGTGGCACCGGGCATGAGGCTCTTGGAGTCATTCAAGAGCCAACAAGCACAAATATGGGCATAAGTTGGCCTTGGCCCCTGCCACCCCACAGCCCTCCTTTTGTGGTTCTCGTACACCTTGCCCAGCCACCTGCCTTTCCCATCAGTGGTGGCCCCTGGGCATCAGAATGAACCTTGGTCCTACAGGGGCAGACACTCCTAGGGCGTGCCTGACTCTGTCCGAGAGCCAGGGTCATTCTGATTTCCCCTCCCTCGACTTTCCCTTTGCTCCTATACACACACCTCTCCCCTTCCCTGATGCCCCTTACACAGAGATGCCAGTTGTATCGGTGGGATTTCACCCATTATTAATAAAACCTATATTTATACAGTATACAGTGTGCGCCTACTGTCTCATTCTCTGGGCTGTGAGCTTCAAAGCTCTTAGTGAGAGGCCTATCAGCTTCTGGGAGTTGGTGGCAGGTGATGATAAGTCCTAGGTCAATCAAGTGAGGGAGCAAGCTGAGGAGATAACTCAATAGGATAAACACTTGCCTGGCAAGTACAGGGTCCTGAGTTCAATCCCTGGTAACCACCCCCCAAAAAATAAGTGAGGAAATGTGTGTCTAATGAAATATTTCTATCATGCTTTCCGTGCCTTCATGCTTCACAATCACCATGTCTGTGGAGGGTTGCTTGAGCAGCTCCCCTGGAAAGAAGAGCAACTATCTTCATTTTGACTGAGCCTGATCCTATTTCCTCATATCAAAATATACAGAGCTGGCTAGGACTTCTCATTGTCCTCTCAATTGGCCTTAAGCAGTGTGTATTGGTCTAGCGGAGGTGCTGGTGGCAATTTTTGAAGATGGCACGTGTGTTTCCCTGATAACCTACACCTGCTGCTCTCCAATATGAGCCCAGTTGAGACAGGACAAAGAGCCAATGCTCCACACTGTCAGCTGGGATTGAGCTCGAGATAGAGGCTATGACTTTTTGGGGCTTGAAAGATTACACATCAGAGCTGAAGCTCCAGACCCTCAAAATATTAGATATTATCTCAATAGCATAATAATAAAATAAATTAAAAATATAAATTACTGGCTGGGCATGGTGGCGCACACCTGTAATCCCAGCACTCGGGAGGCTGAGGCAGGAGGATTGGTGCGAGTTCGAGACCAGCCTGGGCTACAAAAGTGAGCTCAAGGCCAGCCTGAACTGCATAGCGAGACCCTGTCTCAAAAAGACAACAATAACAACAAAAAAAGTGAGCTCAAAGCCAGCCTGAACTGCATAGTGAGACCCTGTCTCAAAAAGACAATAAATAAATAAATAAATAAATAAATACTACTTCCTCTGCATATCCTTTCTTTCTTTCTTTATTTATTTATTTTTTGGCTTTTTGGGACAGGGTCTCACTATGCAGTTCAGGCTGGCTTTGAGCTCACTTTTGTAGCCCAGGCTGGTCTCGAACTCTCAACGATCCTCCTGCCTCAGCCTCCCAAGTGCTGGGATTACAGGCATGAGCCACCACGCCCGGCACTGCATATCCTTTCTGAATATGGTGGAGGTGAATGCAGGCCTCCTACCTAGCCCAGTTCACAGTGCTCATCTTCTTCTCACAATTCCCTTTCTGAAGCCACTCCCCTTTCTTCACTGAATAAAACCTGAGTGCAGCCCTGGGTTGCTCTCTTTGTTCTGGAGAACCATCTTCATGGCTGGACTTAGGGCCCCTTGGCTCACCAATATCTATCTATATCTATACCTATATCTATACGTATACCTATACCTATACCTATACCTATATCTATATCTATATCTATATCTATATCTATATATATCATCTATATCTATCACCTATCTATCTATCTATCTATCTATATCTTAGTGTCTTCGTTATGTGTGTTGCAATGGGTTGTGCTGGTAGTGGTAGATTGGAATTAACTTAGTGGAATTCCAATAACATGGTTTTAGGATTGTAAGTTTAGATTTCTTGGGCTGAGACAAGAACCAGGAAGGACTTCAACACATCTCAAGTGGGGGATCCATACTAACCCTGTAGTGATCCAACTGTGTGGATGAGAGGATTGAGCCTTGGGTTCAGGAATCTGCCATGGGCCCACGGCAGTGGACATGGAGCCAGGCCCTGAGGCCAGGTCTTCTGCCTCCCGCTCCTGTTCTTGGCATTAATTGGCACCCTTCTTCATGGTGGAACCTCACACTGCCTTTTGCATCCTGTGTCTGTGGCATGGTGTGTTCTTGCTTGAGTGACACATGCCTGGTTCTTCAGTGCTTCCAGGGGAGCGGGTTTCTCTGTGATCAAGAAGAAAACCCCATCCTGGGATGTCAGAGGCATGGGCCCCACTGGGCTCCCTCTGCTTCATCTCCTTTTCTTTTTTTTTTTTTTTTAAATTTTATTTATTTATTTTTTTCTTGTTTCACAACCTTTGTTTGTTTATTCACTCATTTTTATGGCTGGCTCAGCCCGCCCGGAGGGCAGGGCTGGTACAGCATGTGGAGCCGGGGATCGAACCGTGGTCCCTGCAGCCACCCAAGCTTTCCCAAGCAGGGCTTTAGACCACTGAGCCATCCTGCCGGGCCCCTTCATCTCCTTTTCTTCCCTGCTTTTTCCCTGCCAGGCCACACTTATCAGGGCTGAGCCATTACTCACCAAGACTGCAGGCCATGTGTTTGGAGGAGGTCGGGGTCCAGGGGGTCTTGAGGGCTGGTGGTGGGGTGATCCAAGAAGCAGTACATTGTCTCTTTTCTGGGCCTGGACTTGGGGCTGAAGGGAAGGACTGGCACCCATCCTGCCAGCTGCCTCGAATGGCCTACTTTTGCCATATGTAGAGTAAATGCTCTGGGATAGACTAGATTTGAATCTATGGCAGGGAGTGCTGGACTAGAGATGAACTAACTTTGCTTTTTTAATGAAGTTTGGGCTGAGAGTGGGAAGAAGTGTGAGTCCTAGTAATGGAATTCTAGCAAGCTTTGGGGGGCATTTCCAGAAGCCCCTCTTCATTGGAATGATGCCAGTAGATGGGTCGTTGTTTATTCCTTTGTTTTGAGGCAGGATTTTAGTATGTAGTTCAGGCTGGCCTTGAACTACATATGGTCCACCTGGCCTTGAACTTATTGTGATCTTCCTGCCTCAGTCTTCCAAAGTGCTGAGATTACAGATGAGCACCACCATGCCTGGCTGAATAAATGGCTCCTTACAAGTCCAAAGACATAAAAGACCATTCAGTCTGCTGGATGTGGTGACACACACGTGTAATTCCAGCATTTGGGAGGCTGAGGCAGAAAGATTATTGTGAGTTTGAGACCAGCATGGGCTACAAAGTGAGCTCAAGGCCAGCCTGAACTGCATAGTGAGACCCTTTTTGAAAAAGACCAAACAAACAAATAAACAAATAAACACAAACAATGTTTCTGAAGTCTTCATCTTTATGCTTTCTCTTTTAAAATATAAATACCTGAGGCAGAAAAAACAGCACTGAATTCAAGGCCAGACTGTCACTAACTAACCTCTAGTAAAGCAAAGGTCCCAGAAAAATCCAGGCCAGATGGCCACAAACTAAATAAAAAGCCAGGCATGATGGAGCATAATTGTAACTTCAGCTACTCTGTAGACTGAGGCAGAAGGATAGGTTGGGTAACTTAGTGAAAACTTACCTCCAAGAAAAAATAGGCTAGGGCCAGATATGGTGGCAAATGCCTGTAACCCTAGCACCTGGGAGGCTAACTCATGAAGATTGCCATGAGTTTGAGGTTTTTTTGGGCTACATAGAGAGGCTCTGTCTCAAAAAAAAAAGGGAATAATGGAATGTGATCGATATGTATATCTACAATGTACCAATAAAATCTAATTTTGAAAAAAGAAAAAAGCCGAGTCCCAGAAAGAATAGCAAAAAAACGGATTAAACCAAACCAAACCAAACTGAAAAATACCTGGGGATGTATGTAGTCCTTGTGTTCCATCTCTAGTCACACACACACACACACACATAGAGCAAAATTGCAAGTACCCCTGAAAGTGTTAAACATTTACAAAATCACACAATTATGTTTCCTCAGGAGCTAAAGAAGGCAAATAGCTGTTCTGGAGCCAGCAAGAGGCCTGGCACAGAGAACGTTTGTAAATGGTTCACATTTTTGCAAAGAGAGCTCTTATGGTTCCCACATCAATCCAAGACATAGCTAGGATGCTGAGGTAGGAGAATCATTATGATTACTACTGCATATTTCTTTTTCTTTCTTTCTTTCTTTCTTTCTCTCTCTCTCTCTCTCTCTCTTTCTTTCTTCATTCTTTCCTTTGTATTTTAGGGAAGGGTCTACAGGGTGTTCAGGGTCTCACTACTAGATCGGACTCATAGTGATCCTCCATTTACAGCCTCTGAGGAGCTTGGATTACAGGTGTGCACCAGCATGCCCAGTCACATTTGCTTTCTCAGCGCGCCCCAGAGGTGGGGCTGGCAGGGCAGGCCCCGGGATCAAACCTACTTCTTTCTTTTGTTTCTTTTTTTTTTGCTTTTTGAGACAGGGTCTCACTGTGCAGTTCAGGCTGGCTTTGAGCTCACTTTTGTAGCCCAGGCTGGTCTCCAACTCACAACGATCCTCCTGCCTCAGCCTCCCAAGTGCTGGGATTACAGGCGTGAGCCACCATGCCCAGCTTTACTTCTTTCTTTTGATACAGGAAAAATATAATTTCTTTTGCTATGCTGCCCTGCCTTAGAGCCAGCCAAATGTGCCAAGTGTGTGGTCCCACAAAATTAAGAAATGACATTGCAAGCCAAAGGAGCAAGTTAGTGACGTTTTATTGAAAGAAAGGAGTAGAAAATAACTCCTGGATTTCCAGGAGGAGTCCTGGGTAGCCACTGGAGGGGTAATTCATACATTGAAATCACAGTGTGGGTACAGGGCTGGGGACATAGCTCAGCGGCTTAAGTGTTTGTTCCATCCCCAGTACCAAAATAAATAAATAAATAAATAAATAAATAAACAAACAATGTGGGTACAATATGAGTCAGACTATAACCAATTTACAGGATTACAAATACAGTCACTTGACATAGATCCAACAGGGAAACAAGTCACATAGCCCTGATACATGGAAAAAACAGACATTTTGGAGAAGGCAGGTAAAAGTATTATGACTTGTATCTAGATGTCCCCTGCAAAGCCTCATGCGCTATTTTTTTCTTTTTCAGGACCTGGGTTCAAACTCACGACCTTGTACTTTCCAGGTAGGCACTTGTGCCACGGAGCTATCTTTCCAGCCCCTTCATGTGCTATTAAGTGGGGGCTTTTCAGAGGTGATTGGATCTAGGTGTGTATGTGGATTAAGGTTATGTAGCCTGGTGTGATGGTGCACGCCTGTAATCCCAGCACTTAGGAGGCTGAGACAGGAGGATCGGTGCGAATTTGAGACCAACCTGGGCTACAAAAGTGAGCTTAAGGCCAGCCTGAACTGCCTAGTGAGACCCTGTCTCGAAAAAGACACACACAAAAAAAAAAAAAAAAAAAAAAAAAAAGGTATGTGATTTTTAAAAAAGGTTATGTGGTAACTAAATTAGTTTATTGATTGGTTTAGCATAGTTCTGGGTGTGAACAATGGGAAGGCCCACCCTGGGCATGGGTGATGCCACCAACAGGCTTATAGCCTGAGTGGGATAAAAGGGAAAGAAGGCTTGCAGCGGCGGTGGCTGCTGCTGCTGCTTCCTGCCTACTCTGCTGGGGACTGTTTCTCCTCTCCCTTGCTGCCCTGCCTAGAGCCAGCCGACTGACTATCAACTGAAAGCTCTACAAACTGAGCTAAAACAAACCTCTCCTCCATTAACTTGTGTCTGGTATTTTGTCCCAGCAACAAGGAAAGTAACTAAAAAGGGAAGGGAGTATGGGTTTGGAGGTTCTAGTCCCCACCTATGCTTCTGATGCCCATCTGGGCCCACTGGGCCAGGTGGTGCTAATCACAATATCATCTAAACTTCTTGTTACTTACTTTGCAAGCCTGGTTATTGCTTCTCTATCCTGAGGTCTGGCTCTCTTTAACTTAGTCTCTAGCCACAATTCTGATGTCTTTGTGTGTGTGTGTGTGTGGGGGGGTGATAATTTACTTGAGGGCCCAACCCTCTCTGACTGTCTATATGAATTTTTTTTTTTTTTTTT
>PVJA010052199.1:0-12502 GCA_004027025.1 Myocastor coypus
CCACCACGCCCAGCTTCCTGAGGGGATTTGACTGAGCTTGGGAGATACAAAAACTACATGTTTTGTTATATAGGTCTTGCTTTAACTTGCCCTTAACCACCCAACAGAAAAGTTTGAACATGATGCATGAAACATAAAGGTAGTTTAGTATGCTGGGCTGTAAAAGACTCTAATTAATAGCTTCCAACATTGCCAGTTTCACCAGTAACCTACTGTAATTATGGAACATTTGACTATGTATACAACTACCTTCTCCTAGATCAAAGAGAAGAAATCTATTGTACTAATAACCATTAGAAAATTTATCATGTCTACACCTTGTGCTCTATATAATTACAATGAGGACAACAGTATGCATTATATCAGCTATTGGGGATGTATTAGTAACGTATTTTGAAACTGTCACATTGTAATTTTTTATTAAAAGTAATAAAAAAAGATAAGTTATCATGTCTGCATCTTGTACTCTGAACAACTACTATGAAGGCAACAATATGCATTGTACTAGTTTTATGGCTGTCCTACTAACGTGTTTTTTTTTTTTTGGCTCTTTGAGACAGGGTCTTGCTATGCAGTTCAGGCTGGCCTTGAACTCACTTTTGTAGTCCAGTCTGGTCTTGAACTCACAGTGATCCTCCTGCCTCAGCCTCCCAAGTGCTGGGATTACAGGCATGAGCCACCACGCCCGGCTCTACTAACGTGTTTTGAAACTGTCTCAATGTTATTTCTTATTAAAAGTAATAATAAAATGAAAAATGAAAAAAAAAAGATCCTGAGTGTGGGCTACTGTGATGGTACTTGTAGGAAAAGGTGGGGAGGGAGGTTTTCACATTAAAAAAAAAAAAAAGAAAAGAAAAAACTGATAGTATTTTTATTAGAATAAAAGGTTATATTGTTAAACATTGAGATTAAAGTGATTAAAAGGATTTTTTCTTTCTCTGTTTCTTTCTCTCTCTCTCTCTTTCTTTCTTTCTTTCTTTCTTTCTTTCTTCTTTTTTGGTGCAGGGTCTCACTATGTAGCTCAGATTCATAGCAATTCTCCTGTTTTCAGCCTCCCCAGTGCTGGGATTACACGAGTGTGCCACCACACCCGCACTCAGTCCTGGCTCAGCATATCTGGGGGCGGGGTGCAGGGTCAGTATGACATATGGTTCCAGGGATTGAACCCTAGCCCCTGCACTTGCCTGAGCAGGTGCTTAGTCCACTGAGCTATCTTTCTGTCCATTAAAAGGATTTTCATGCAATGTTTATGTACTGTACATACTGGTTATGATAGCATTTGGTATTTGGATTTGGGAGAAGGTAGAAATCTGACACTTTTTTTTTTTTTATGGCTGGCTCAGCTTGCCCTGGGGCTGGGACTGGTGCAGCATGTGGTGTCAGGGATCAAACCATGGTCCCTGCAGTTGTCTAAACTTGCCTAAGCAGGCTCTTTAGACCACTGAGCCATCTTGCTGGCCCTAGAAATCTGACACATTTAATGTCTTGATCCATTATTACTTTCAAAATAATGCCATTATTTTAGAAACATGAATCCAAACCTAAAGCAATGTATTCCACTAAGTACCCACACAGGGGCTGGGGATTTGGCTCAGGGGAAGAATGCTTGCCTAGCAAGCTAGGAGCCATGGGTTCAGTCCTCTTACCAAAAACAAAAGATAAACGTCTCCTAAAAGACAATATATAATATACAATAAAATAAAAAAGACCCAAAACAAACAAGGCAACTACACTGAGTACCTGCACAACATATTTAAAAATAAATACAGAAACACAACTAGAAGTCTCCAGAGCACCAAGTAGATAATGAATGGCTGAAGCTGTTTTTCATGAGACATGGAGGAGCTCTAGCAACACTTTGATGGAAACTTGGGTTCCACATCAAATACAGACAAAAAAAAGTAGCAGAAAGCATCCACTTCCTGATGCTTGTGATACAGGGAGCTGATGTCCACCTGGCAGCAGGAGTGGCCACCATTGTCCCTGAACACAGGATGTGGGCCAACCACATGGAATGGGAGCAGCAGCAGCCACCATCACCAAACGCCCTCTGTTCAGGCCAGCATGTGTTTCATCTTAACACACCAACAGTCCCAAGAGTACAGCCAACCCATTTAGGAGACAGCAACAGGCATCATAAAGACTGTGGTAAAGTAACCCAAGTAACAGCTTGGCCTGGGACCCAGTTCAAATGCTGGCCATGTGGGTCAGGGATGGTTAGGCTGTGGTAGAGCAGAGCCAACCTGAGAAGTCCACCTGTACAGCACTGGTCCATTTGAGGGCCATGACCATGAGCTGCTTCAACTGTATCCGCTCTTCAATTTTTTTTTTTAAATTAAGCATTATTAACCAAATCCTGAAATTCCAGACTGAACACTCTACTGGGCAGTTAACCTATGTAAACCAGCAGCTCAAAAACTGCTGGGAAAGTCTTGCTGTCCAATACATAAGAATGGAGGGGTCTTCCTGGTGTCCTGGGCCTGGAAGTGGACTCTGTCATGTTTCCCTCCATCTGCCACCCAAACATCAGCTCGAGCTCTGTGTTGTCTAGAAAGGTAACGGGTATTTCCTAACTGTCTTTTCCACCAGAGAGAGCTCCATGCTCCAGACATCCAACTATACTGAGTGATAGGTGTTTTGGAATCTTCCTGGTGACCCATAGGCCACAAAAAAAGTAGGTCATGCAGTCGACTGAACTGGACCCAAGTCACAGAGATTGATTTCCCTGAAGGAGCTGCCCAGGATGATGGAGAACTTGATGATCTTTCAGCCCATGATGAGGCCAAATGCTTTGTGGAAGGGGAAAACTACACCTCTTTGCTGGTGCCTGGGTCGTTGATGTTCTTGAAGTCATCATCCTTCAGCTTTTTCACCTTCAGGTCTCCCAGAAGGTGGCCTGACCCAAACCCTAAACTTAACCCTAACCCTAACCCTAACCCTGCCCCTCTCTGACTTTAGCACTTGCCCTGTGAAAGGTCTTACCATGTATGAAAAAAGAAAAGTTTTCATTAGATGTTGGTATATTCTCCAGCATTTAGAATGTTGAGCTAAATAAACCTCTATTCTTTTTAAAAAATATACTGTCCCTTTTGTTACATCAACTGAAAAAAGCTAAGACAGTATCCTTGAGAGATCTGAGTACTTTAACAGTTTTGAGTTTTTAAATAGTCCCCATCTTAGTTGCACATTCCAACTTCATTACAATATGCTATAAACATGATGTCTTAGCACAAAGGCCTGTGCGTTTATATTATGCTGTAGTGTTACTTGTCTACAAAAGTCTATGGTAATTTGGCCCTTATTATTGTGGAAAAGATTATATATAATGAGAATAACCAAATTAGATTCTGGATGTTATAAATTTAAGTGTGAATATTCTGGCTATATTTTTAGCTCACCACTGAAGTTATGTATGTGTGATAATGAAACTGGCAAAGTATTAAAGTCACAGAAGTAAAAGCTGCAAAGAGAAGCATAGGAGCATTGCTTGGAGACTGCCTGAGAGTCCGGAAACATTAGGGATAAATTTAGAACACAGGGACAGAGCCTAAATGTTAGAGGAAGCTTGTTTCTTCTCTTGACAATTGGCTAAAACAAGACCTGGGTGTAGAATGACCAGAATTACAGGTGGATGCATGAGGGAACCAGAACGGCCTACTGACGATGTTACCTTCAGTTAGCTCCAGATCAGAAATCTCCTTCTACTGGATCTCAGTTTCCTCATCTATAAATGGAGGAGTGGTCCAACTTTGCTTGTCTGAAAATGTTCAAGACTCAGAGAAGCTCCTAAGTCTTGAAAACATTTTTTCCCCCAAGAAAACACATATTTAAAACAGATAGGGCCGGGCGTGGTGGCTCACGCCTGTAATCCCAGCACTCGGGAGGCTGAGGCAGGAGGATTGGTGCGAGTTCGAGACCAGCCTAGGCTACAAAAGTGAGCTCAAGGCCAGCCTCAACTGCATAGTGAGACCCTGTTTCAAAAAAGACAAAAAATAAATAAATAAATAAATAAATAAATAAATAAATAAATAAATAAAAACAGATAGGAACAACTACTACCTTCAAGGCCTGACCTGAGAGAGAATTTCACATTGTTCACTAAAAACAATAGGAATCCATGCTGCCTTCTGCAACAAGAACTGTAGGCCATAAAGAAATGGAGTGCTAGACGTGCAGTCTCCTTGGTGTTGGGAGGTCCAGCTTTATTCATACACTTGAGCTGATCATCCTTACAGCTTTGACCTCAAACATTCTGTCCACATTCCTTGAGTCTATGACCCCCAACCCCAAGCCCTATATATACTTAGCCTCCTCTCAGATGTGCATCCATATCACTCCAATTTTAGCCTGCCTGTACCTAGGTGGAATTAAATCTAGTATTTCCCATAGTCTCAGTCCCTGGATGTTTCCTACTGTGCCATTAGTTAACACTATTCTTGTTTGGGCAAGGGTGGCATTTCCCTTCCTATTTCTTGTTCTGTGAGGTCTTGGGTGCCGGATAAGCCTCTTGGCCCTAAAGATGCACTATTTGAAAACTGCTGAGTGATGTAAGGAGAATGGATTTTTCAGAACTACTGACCTAAATGTTTCAATTTCTGTTGCTCAGGGCAAAACACTGATATTCATCTTTTCACTTCCCATTTGATCAATATTACCTAAGTGACTATACTTGTAATCTTGTTAGTCGACTTAGGCATCCATCTGGACCTCATTGCAGTCTGGAAGAGCTTATAAATTGTTATCCCAGGGGGAAATTTTTCAGAATTCTCACAAGTAAACTCCAATCTACCACTTCTGCTGTAATGGTGAGAATAGAGGGATGGGGGCTGGAGAGATAGCTGTGTGGCACAAGTGCCTGCCTGGCAAGTGCAAGGTCATGAGTTCGAACCCCAGTCAGCAAAAAGAGAGACAAAGACATATCTATCATTGTGAGGAACCAGTTGGAACAAGGCTAGTGGGAACAAAGGCCATGACCCAGAGTTATATTAATTCATGAAGAGGGCAGTGATTTGGGGTTGAGTGACTATGAGAATTGTAGAAAGTGCATGAATTCTGTGATCTGGGCTGGGTATGAGACACCTCTACAATATGCAGAGAGAGAGAGAGAGAGAGAGAGAGAGAGAGAGAGAGAGAGAGAGATGCAAAAAAGTTTCAGATTCTGGTAGCAGGTAGCCTCTGGGTTACAAGGAATTTGCATAACACAGTTTGAGGAAGAGTCTTAAGTTCTGGTTTGGCTTCTTCAGCTCTGATGTCTGACCTTTACTGCTCCGGACCTCACTGCTTTTTTCTTCAAGCTTAGTCCCAGTGGATAGTGTGGTATCTTTTGGCCTAGAATATGCTTAGTTATAGGGAGCTATGGGTGGAGCTCACAAGCCTATCACTTTGCTTGAAAGGCTACACACTGGGGCACCTCAGCTCTATCCATTTGCATTGCTTAAAGACAATTGGGAGGGTAGAGTATTTCCATAGCTGGCTGCATACATATCAGTCCATGGAAGTAGGGCAAAAAGTGAATCAAAATAGAGACAGATTCTTTCAGGAGGAGCTGTCCTGGTACCTCTCCACAGCTGACGATAGTTTTGCACCACCTTGAACTCCTCTCACCTTGTGGCTTTGCTCCATAAAACAACCTTGAGAAGAGAGGCTGATGGGAAACCCACTTTTTGGGACTCCTTCTACCTTTTTTAGACAGACACTATTTTTTCTCTTAATAAATTCTTCCCACTGTTAACTTCTGTTGTTCCTAGAATTTATTCTTTGATTTTAGAGAAAGTCCAAACACAAAGTCAGTGTTTTATACATTTAGTAGGTTAGGGTAATAATATTTCCCTTATATTATTTGAAGGTCCATATATCAAATCTGTAGCATATGCTCTATATTGTATAGAGCATATGATATAGGACCCACTGATATAATTGAATAGAGGTAAGACTTTGCTTTTGTTTCATGGATTCTGGATTGTTACTTGCTCAGAATCAAAAATTTTATTCCTCAAACTGTATCTTATATCTTCATTATCTTTTTTCATATTTTACTTATTTATTTAAATTTTTATTTATTTTATTTTTTTCTTGTTTCAGAACTTTTGTTTGTTTATTTTTATGGCCAGCTTGGCCTGATCTGAGGGCAGGGCTGGTGTAGCATGTGGTGCCGGGGATCAAACCTCGGTCCCTGAAGCCATCTAAGCTTTCCTAAGCAGGCACTTTAGACCACTGAGCCATCCTGCCGGGCCCAATTTTTTCATATTTTAATGAAATGATGATAAATTTAGATTGAGGACATGGGAAGTTTATGATGCTTTTTTAATATACTTAGTTAAGGATCTACAAGGTCTTACTGCACAGATCCAACTCATGGTAATTCTCCTGTTTTCAACTTCCCAAGTGTTGGGATAATAGGCATGCACCACCATGCCCAGGCTCAATTGCTGTCTCAGATTGCCCCAGGGGCACAGCCAGTGCAACATGGGGGGTATCAAATTCTGGTGCCTGCCTCTGCCTAAACAGGCGCTTTAATCCTCTGAGCTATTTGGTTGACCCTTATAATGCTGCTTTAATGGGACATTTTAAAATTTTATTCCTGTTTTGTATATGGATTTAGTTGCTGAATTTACTAGTATTATTTGTTTCACCTGTTATGGTTTGGTATCTCAGATGACAGCACTAAAAAAAAATAGTTTTAGAGTGCTTCCCTAGTGGACTTTGACAAGAAATGTCGTAATTTTTTTTTTTAATACATCTATATCTAGCTCATAGACTGGGCGTGGCGATGCAGGACTATAATTCCCTTGGAAAGCTGCAATCCCTGTGCTTGGGAAGCTGAAAATAGGAAGATCACTGCAAGTCTGATCTGTGTAGTGAGACCTCATAGACTCTGTATAAAAAATGCATTTTTAAAAAAGTGTTCTTGCCGGGCGTGGTGGCGCATGCCTGTAATCCCAGCACTTGGGAGGCTGAGGCAGGAGGATCGATGTGAGTTCAAGGCCAGCCTGGGCTACAAAAGTGAGCTCAAGACCAGCCTGAACTGCAGAATGAGACCCTGTCTCAAAAAGACAAAAACAAAAAACAAAAAAAACAAAACAAAAAAAAGAAGTGTTCTTTATTTAGCTCAGGCTTTTATCTACCCTTATAGAACTTCAACAAATAGTAGTTTTAGTGCTGTCTAGTTAAAGGCTCTTGGTCTGGGGAGATAGCTCAGTAGAACAAGTGCCTGCCTGGCAAGTACAGGGTCCTGAGTTCAATCCCTGGTACTGAAAAATAAATAAATAAATAACTGAATGCATGCTCTTAGAGCAGCTCCTATACTTTTAAAAGCAGAGGATAGGTTCTCCAGTACCTACTGGTGAATTCTCATTGAACCCAATTGCCAGTGGACTTTTCTTTAAAAAATTTATTTAACTGAAATGGACTTACATTTGTTTCTGAAGTGACTTCCATTTATTTGGATACATCTTTTCCCCATAGTGATTTACAGGCTCTTCAAGTCAATATAAATATTTTATAAATATTTGAATATTTGGGTATACACCTGCACAATACATCAGCAATACTTTTCAGCAAGAAAAACACTGAAGAATGAAGACCAGACACAATTATTTGCTACAGTGAAAATCTGCTGAAATATTTGTGAGATAAGAAGGTACCACACACCTCTTCAACTAAGAAAATCACCCTTACAACACAGGATGATTTTATTTTTATGTAGGACCTAGAATGTTTAAGCTGCCAATTGAGTGGTGAATGGCAGAGCAACATCCCAGTTTATGCCATGAATTCATAGGGAATAGGTTCCAACAAATCAAGTACTTTCCCATTGGTCCTCACAAGGTACACTTCTCTGGGAGGAGCAGGCTGGCACTTCAGTTGAACCCAGGTACCTTTCTCTTTGGCTTCTTTCTTTTTCTGATCATTTTCCTTGACACATTTCATGAAGCTATCATAACTTTTTGAGTACTTTTTTTTTTCAGTACCAAGGATTGAACTCAGGACCTTGCACTTGCCAGACAAGCACTTATTCCACTGAGTTATCTCCCCAGCCTTTGAGTGTTTAATATGCTCAATATGTACATTAATCCTCTTGCTAAGTATCTTGCCCTTAGCTTGCTTGTTTACAACAATGCCAACAGCATGCTAGGTGACACTGTAGACTCTTCCTGTTATGCATGGTAACATTTGCGAGGCATTCCTTTTTTGCACAGTACCCATTTCCTTGATGTCTATAATATCACCCTTTTTGCAGATTCCCATGTATGTGGTCA
The DNA here is from genome assembly GCA_004027025.1 of Myocastor coypus. NCBI lineage: Eukaryota > Metazoa > Chordata > Mammalia > Rodentia > Myocastoridae > Myocastor > Myocastor coypus. The sequence continues at coordinate 8,259 of PVJA010052199.1, forward strand.
AAGGAACCACCCCATGGTTTTTTTTTTTTTTTTTTGTCTCTTTGAGACAGAGTCTTACTATGCAGCTCAGGCTGGCCTTGAGCTCACTTTTGTAGCCCAGACTGGTCTTGAACTCACACTGATCCTCCTGCCTCAGCCTCCCAAGTGCTGGGATTACAGGCGTGAGCCACCATGCCCAGCTAACCTCATGTTTTCTGAAAGGCCTGAGAAACATATACTAGGTTCCCCTTCTCTTGCCCTTTGTGTTAGTCATTTTGACAAATTACTGGAAGATAGCAGCTGAAAGGCACCAATGGAATGTTGATCAGATAGACAATTGGTTTTGTTTTGAGACTGATTCCTGTTTGCAGAGACCAATGGATACTGAGAGGACAGCTGAAAGTTCAAGCCCTTGGCCAATCTCTGGAACATATACAAATGTTACTTAGTGGAGATTGACTGCTGATGCCCTAACTGGGAAACCAGGGGAAAAAAATCTCTACTTATCTGTTGTCCTCCCCTGCACTCCTCAGTGAGTAAGAAATAACTCTTTTAGTGATCTTCTGGTATTGCCAAAGATGATGCTGTGAGAACCCTTTCTTAAACCCTCTACTAAGAGCTGAACTATAGATTTGGACTTTTCTCTCTCTCCTAGTAAGTTAGAAAGCCCAGCTTTTTTTCTGGCTCACTGGGAGGTCACTTTAGAACCACCTTGTTGTTAGACCACTCCTCTCTCCAGAAATGAGGCTGAGGCATCTTGTGGTAACTGTTTGCCATTCGTAGAAGAAAGCAGCTATCAGAAGAATGAGTTACATTTGTGTGTTGCATGTGCTAACGAAGAGTAAGAAAGACATTGTAGTCAGCCTTTTTCTTTTTCCATGCATAATAGAAGACTAATAATTGCGTCTGTACTAACATATGCATTATTATTGAAGATGATAGATATAAATTTAAGCTATGAGTTTCAGAGATGCAAAAACCTTAAAATGGACTTTTAAAAGTGCAATCTCATCTTGCTACTAGAAAAGATTGCCTAGGTGATTAGGCAGATGAGGGTAATGTCTTAAAAGACTTCTTCACACTAGGGCCTGGGGCCCAAACCTTTTTTCCCTGAATCTATTCTAGATGCAATCTCCTCAGACTGAGAAATGTACTCAATTAGTTCCTACTCACTTTTTAGCTTTTACCCTTATTCTCTTTCAGAGAGCTAGAAAACAATGATGTAACACTAAGCAATGCTACTGTAGTGGTTGATACATTGTGTCAACTTGGCTGGATGACTCAGCTGCTGGTTCCCTATTGGTGGGAACCCCACTCTGGGGTACAATTGGTTTCTCCCTGGAATGTGACCAAGGCCTGCCTAGGATATGATTGGCTCCTCCCTACAGCGGGGGTATGATTGGTTCCACCCTAGGGCACAATGGGCCCATGTCAGAATGACTGAGCACAAAGAGACTTTTTTTTTTTAAGAATTTTTTATTTTATTTTATTTTTTCTTGTTTCAGAACTTTTGTTTGTTTATTTTTATAGCCAGCTCAGCCTGCCCTCAGGGCAGGGCTGGCGCAGTATATGGTGCCAGGGATCAAACCTCGGTCCCTGCAGTCGCCTAAGCTTTCCTAAGCACAACTTTAGACCACTGAGCCATCCTGCCAGGCCCCACAAAGAAACTTTTTAAAGGGCTGAAGGAGTCACCACTTCACTTCGTTGGAGAAGCTTCAGTCTTCGCACTCAGGCTGGACTTCGTCATCTGGCTTGCAGTGCAGACTCTTCGGCCTCCAGCTTGGATCTTTCACCATCTGTCACAGACTCTTCAGTGTCCATTACAGACACTTCAGTCTTCCATCGCAGACCCATCAGCCAACGAATAGAGACTTACACGGAGTGCTGCAGTGAAGTCCAGACTTCGGGATTGAATTCTTCAGTCTGGAGCATGCAGACACCCTCTGAACATTTTCTCATCTGACTCTGTGGCTGACTATTGTAAGCCAATCTTATAACTCCTTATAGATTGTATATTTTGTGTTAATATCCATTCTATTCTGTTCCTCTAAGTAAAACCCTGACCAATACAGCTACCTTCTTTCAAAATAGCTATTAAAACTGAGACCAGTTGTAACTTGGGCTTAAAATACCTGTTTGAGTCAACAGTCCAAGCTCCCAGGGAAGATAGGGTCACGAACTGGTAAAATGTGGTTCTCGTATATTCTGGCCTCTCTCCAGACAGCAGCCACCTGCTGGACTGGAATAAATATAAGAGACAGTTGGAAGGTACTGAAATAAAATAGAAATGGAAAGAATGCCCATTTTTTAGTTTTGTATTTTGCCGGAGAGCTCAGAGTCTTTTTATTCCTTTGGAAGGTATTTGTAAGCACCAGCGGAGGTGCAATCATTATATGTTTAAAAAGAGCAGTTTGCTGTTGTTGTACACCTATATGTGGCCTGCATCCCCCCTAGAGCTAAGATAGAATGTAAAGAGAAGCATTGGTTATGATATTTCACAACTAGAGTTGCACTCTAAGAAAGAGAAAAAATGGCCAACATTACTCTCTTGTCAGACTTTGCATGAAGAAATGTCTTTACTTATGTTCAAATGTGAATGTAAACCACAGAAAAACCAAACATCTGCCTTTTTAAAAAATTTAGTACAGGGTCTACAGGGTCTCACTACACAGATTGGATTCATAGTGATCCTTCCTGTTTTCAGTTTCCCAAGCACTGGTATTACAGGTGGCATGTGCCACCATGTGAAGTCTCGTTTGCTGTCTCAGTGTGCCCCAGAGGTGGAACTGGCAGGCCAGGGATCAAACCCCTGGCCCCTGCATCAACCTAAGCAGATGCTTTAATCCTCTGAGCTATTTGGCCAGCTCTTTAGACATCTACCTTTTGGGGCATCCATTATCACTGAGCTCAAGGATACACTCAACATTTGGAATTAAGGGCAAGGTTTTCAAAACAATTTTGATCAAAGCCTCACCTTATTGTGTCTGAGCCTTCCCATACTTGCCCTTCAGATCCTGATGGTGGAGCTTCAAGGCCAGTGTTAGTTAAAGCCTTCAGGAGGCTGTATCTATTTTTAGCTCGTTTTTTCAAGCTCCTCAAGGGCAATGTCCTTACAGGGAATGAATGGGAAGTTAGGAACTACCCAGACATACACATTTTCAGAGTGGGTTTAAATAGATCCTCATCACATTGCTAGGTGACTGAACAGAGAATCCACACATCTCAAAGACCTCTTTGTTCTGGGGCTAAAATTTCTTCAGGACTATTAACTACCTATGCCTGTCCTCAGAGGTGATAGGTCTGTTTTGCTGGCTAGGGTTTCAGAATCTTTTTTTTTTTTTTTTTTTGCTTTTTGAGACAGGGTCTCACTATGCAGCTCAGGCTAGCCTTGAGCTCACTTTTGTAGCCCAGGGTGGTCTCGAACTCGCACCGATCCTCCTGCCTCAGCCTCCCGAGTGCTGGGATTACAGGCGTGAGCCACCACGCCCGGCAGAATCTTTAATTTGTAATCATTTATTAGAAAGTAAGGTCTAAACAATATAATTGATACACTTTCATTTTCTCTGTTACTCTTTCAAAAGGTTAAAAAGCATCCATCCAGGTTCTTTAATTACTGGTTTAATTTTCTGCTTGGCAGTACAGCATATTTTACTAAAGATTAGAGATCCTCCCTGGGGAAGCTCTTGCTCCTCATTGTTTTTCTGCACCTGAGATGGTTAGAATTTAGCTCTTGTCATGTACTGGGACTCATCCTTCTCTCCTTTCCTCACTGCCCTGCTCCTGAGAAACAGCACAACTTACAACTGTGTTTGGTACAAGACACGTCTCTCCTCTGTGGCTGCTGAATTTCAGGACTGATTCCAGAATGGTGAGCTTCTTCTCCCTCAGATCCTTGCAGAGTGAAACTGACCTGCACTTATCTTTCAATCACCTTTTTAAAAAGTGGTCTAGACTCTCTCTCTCTCTCTCTCTCTCTCTCTCTCTCTCTCTCTCTCTCTCTTTTTCTTCTTTTTCTGCAAAGCTTTACTCCAGAGGGGCTCAGTCCTTCTTGGCACCTGCCCTCCTCATGGCGGCCAGCACGTTGCTCAGCTCCTCATGCTTCCTCTTGGCACGGATATGCGTCCCCACTCTTTTCTTGATGAACTTGAGGGCGAGTTTGTCCTTGGAGATCTTGAGCAGCTCCATGGCGTGCCGCTCGTAGAGGGCGAAGCCGCACACATCCTGGATCATGTCCCACACGAACTTGGTGTGTTTGGTGAGGCATC
>PVJA010052200.1:0-12507 GCA_004027025.1 Myocastor coypus
TGTTCCTCAGAACGGAGAGGTCTACGCGTGCCAGGTGGAGCACGTGAGCTGGGGCAGCCCCGTCACCGTGGAGTGGGGTGAGTGGGAAACCCCTGACCTCCGACATTCCCTCCCACCCATAAGGCGTCTTCCCTTATCTGTGAGTCTGAATTTTCTCCTTGCTGTACAGTATCTTTTTATTCCATTTTCTCCTCTCCGTCAGAAAAATACATGGGGGAGAAGTGGGAGAATTTCTGCAAGCACTTGTGCGCCTCTGATGTCTTTCTCCACGCCTGTCACGAGATGAGAAGTGTCCCTGTTTTGAACGCTCTCATGCTATCACAGGTTGTGGTCATGCCTTGGCCTGATCGCCACAGCCCAGCTCTGGGCTCGGGCTGTGTTTCTGAGTTCACTGCTCCTTGCTGCCCATTTTAGTCTGGGGAGCAGCAATGCAGTGTCTTCCTGACAGGAGGGGAGTCCGCCCTCAAGTCTGCCTGTCATGAGCTCTGTGATCCCAGATGACCGCCCAGCCTCACTGAGCTCCAGACACTGCGCACAGCGGGGGATACCGCAGGGCTGGGGGATTTCTGTGAACTCAGTCCACGAGCCTCACACTGACTCCTGGTGATCTTTCAGTCAGTTCTCCCCAACAATGACCAATCCTAGCTTTCCGGTGCAGGCGTCGTTTCTCTAGTCTTAAAGCTCTCAGTGAGAAAACGTGATTTGGGGCTTGTTTTAGTGACCCTTCTTTCATTAAATCCTACAGTCTCAACTGGAACAGGGCTCAAAACAATGGCCTCTTTCCGCAGGGGCCCAGTCAGGATCTGCACAGAGCAAGATGCTGAGCGGAGTCGGGGCTTTCGTGCTGGGTCTGCTCTTCCTTGGGGCGGGGCTGTTCCTCTCCTGCAGGAACCAGAAAGGTGAGCAGCCAGCTGCTGGCTACGACTGATGAAAGCAACAGTGTCTCCTTCAGGATTGTTCTCAGCATTGGTGTCCCTGTCTGAAACCTTTCCTTCCTCAGAATGCCTCACGTTTTCTGAGCATTCAGAAATCAATTACTTATGGGCCTTTTGCGGAAGCCAAACAGCTATGGCCTGCCTAGGACGGGGAAAGGCTGACTGGCTTCCAAATAGTTAATGGGAAGCAATAGTTACGTAGGGAAGAACCACTGAACTCAATATTGATGAAGGAGATCCTTCCTCTGTCAAATTCTTTCAGTGTGTGCTTCCCTCTTTGAGTGCCCGGCAGGGGTTCCACCATCAGAAAAGTCTCAGGTGACAGATCTGATGACCAAGGGGACACTGTTTTGGGGGAGAGGTTTCCTTTCATGAGTTTAAAGGCTCTATTTCTCCTCTTTTTCAGGACACTCTGGAGTTTAACAGACAGGTAATGTCCTCGAATCTTCTCTCACAGACACATTTGCTCTCCCTACCGGGGATGGTAGATGTGAGCAGACATGAGAGACCGTGTGAGCTCACTGGGTGCAGATTTCTGATCAGGTAGTTTACAATAATCAAACCCTGAACTCTGCGGTAGCATTGGCTCAGGAAGGCTTGAGAGCGCTTCACTTTGCTCATTGAAGTGCTATTCAGAAATCAATTCTTTATGGGCCTTTTGTGGAAACCAAATAGCTATGACCTGCCTGGGACAGGACCGGAAAGGACCTGAGAGGGGAGAGAAGCTTGATTCAGAGCAAGGTCTGGGCACTGCTGTCCTCTGTTCCTGCAGGACTCCTGAGCTAAGGAGACGGTGATGGCTCTGAAGGAAGGACCTGTGTCCCTGCTTCTCCAGGTCTTCTCTACATTGCGACAGGCATTCTGCTTGTTTCTCATTGTCCCGCAGAGTGAGGCTCTCCCGGCACCCAGGACCACACGGCACGGGGCCTGCCTCAAGGCTTCCTCAGCTCCTGGGCTGCGCCTGGGAGCCCCGGCCCCAAGCGCAGTGGGGCCTTCCCTTCGCTCCCTGCTGGCCTCTGTGCTCAGCATTCTCCTCCTAGCTGCCCCTGCACTGACTTTGTGAAGCACTGCCCGGCTCCCTCTTTTCTAAAATAAGCATGGAGTGGAAAATCATCTGCTTCCTATAGTCTTGAAAACAAAAATGTAACAAAGAACTTTCTCCTCCTACATGCAAATATCTATCATCTATCTTGTTTCTTGTGTATTCAAGGAAGGCAGAGAGGGTAAGGAAGCAATGAAAAGGGGAAAAAGATACTAGAAGGAAAAATATGGAATAAAATATTATGTACATAAGGAATGGAGGAAAGGTTTATGTGGGGGCGGCAAATGGGGTTAAAGGAAGAATCAAGAAATGTTATGTACAGTTGCAAATTCCCTATGATGAATGTGATTATCCTGTATTTCAACTATATTCCAATAGAATTAACTTAAAACTAGAAAGAGAGGGCCAGAGAGACAGCTCAGCTGTCCAAGCACCTGCCTAGCCAACGAAAGGGCTGGAGCTCAATTCGTGGTACCTCACACCATGGTGGCCCACCCCAGCGCTCTGAGCAGGCCACTGAGACCAGGTGTGGTGGTGCGCACCTGTAATCCCAGCTCGGTGGAGAAGCTATAAACACGACAATCGCTAGGAGTCTGAGCTGCGTGAGACTCTGTAACAAATACATGAAGAAAGCAACCCAGCAGGAAGACGGCCTCCCTCTTGTGGAACCTTTGTGAATATTCAAGTTGGCTGCATTAGGGTCACTGCTAGCTGGAATAGTACCCCAATGTTTATTTTTCAAGAGTAGAAGTTTATTCATTTATAGGGAAGGACCATTAAAAATCAATGAGAGAAACATTTTATGTATTTTGAATAGCATAAATGGCGTCCCTGCTGTTCACAGGACAGAAAGTAAGAAGTGCAATAGATTCATCCATTTTTGTCCACAACTCCTGGAATAACGGGGCAGGGAACTGGAAGACTGCCAAAAATAGAATTTTGAAAAATCACCCAGCTAGTGTTTGTGCTAGACACAGGGCAGCTACTTTCCCATAGCGTGACTGACACGGTTCTAGCGGAAGGAGGAAGACAAGCAAAATGTCACCTATTACACACTGCGTATGGGCAGGTCTGCCACACTTCTAGCTCTGTGGCCTCTGAAACTTAATGGCAAGTATCACGTCTTTAGAAAAAGAAATGGTGTGTTCAGTAAGCATGAAACCTAAGTAATTTTAATTAAACTGAATCATTTGGAAGCTCAGGGAATACCGTGCTTGGTGCGGGTAAGAGCAGCGCTGGCTTGGCCCAGTGTTCTCCATGGAGCCTGTTCCTGAGGATGTAGCTGTCAAGCTTTCTGACTCCCGATCTCACATTTTGTGATCTCAGGGGTCAGGATCCATAACATTCGTGGTAAAAAGAAAGTGACCCTGCCTAGCCTGCTCTTATTTCTCCCTGCTGATGTATGGAGCAATGGCGCCTTTCACCTATAGTTCTAGATCAGGGTCTTCTGAAAGCTGAGAATGTTCTGACAGCACTTGAACAGAGGACAGACATTCTGTACTAACTGCAGCTCGGCGACAAGTCCAAGAACAAGTTTTTCAAGTCATCTTGAGCCCTGTAGGTTTCCTACGAGTGAGTCCTATTCTGTGAGAACTGAGAAGACTCAAAGAATCTGTGAAGGTCGCAAATCTCCTCCTGCCAGTTGTTCCGCAGTACCTTCAGATCAGGTTTTGCCTGTTTGTCCCCAAGCGTGTTGCAACTTGTTATAAACATGAAGAAGCCCCTTGACTCATCGAGAAGGCCACAGGCTGTAAAATCTGCTGTGCATATAACACGTCCTTCTAGACACCAAGTTAACTGTCTTTGTCCAGGAAATAAAGTCACGCTGGCCACCTGTTACACAGGGCAGCGGCGCCCAGCTCGTGCTCTCCGTGTCGATGTTCACCTGGGGCATTCTGCAGTGCAGCTGGTGTTTGGGGAGGGAGACATGTTTTGCCTGAGTTGTTCTAATGCTGAATTAATGTTGCAGGGTAGTGGGAGATACAGAGTGTACGAAGCACTGCATGCTGTTACTCATGTGCATACAACATGCAGAATTCAGTTCACAGCTTTCCGCTCCTCTCTTAAAAATGAATTTGAATGATTTTGAAATTGTCATGTTTCTATGATGAAGCTTTGCTAGTGTGGGCCTTATCTGTGTTGTAGGCTATACTTGTTACAGAGCTGCTTTCCTTTTGTATCCCTTACTTTTTATCTTTGTTATGTCTTTGCTAGTACATCTTTGTAGCACAGAATGCTTATGTCCTTGTGCAGAACTGGTATATAGACACAAAGCATCTTAATTCTTTGTTTACCCCCTTACTCTTCCTTCCATCCCCCTCCATCCAACTCTTTTTTTCTTTTACTTTTATTTTTTATTACTTTTAATAAGAGATAACAATATGAGAGTTTCAAAACATGTTAGTAGCACACTCCAATAATTGACACACTGTGTATTGTTGTCCTCATAAAAGTTATACAGAACACAGGGTGTAGACGTGATAAATTTTCTAATCGATATCGGTTGAGAAAAAAAGAAAGAAAGAAAGAAAGAAAGAAAGAAGAAGAAGAAGAAGAAGAAGAAGAAGAAGAAGAAGAAGAAGAAGAAGAAGAAGAAGTTTTCTTCTCTTTGAACTAGGAGGAAGTAGTCCAGTGCGTCATAATTGCAGCGGATTACTGGTGAAACTGGCAATGTTGAAGGCTGCTGAGTTAAACTTCTCAGAGCTCACCATACTAATCTAGCTCTGCATTTCATGTCTCGAAATTAAGCTTCTCTGCTGGGTGATCAAGGGCAAATTAAAGCAAGACCTGTCTAACAAAACTTTCATAATGTGTATTTTCCAAGGTCAAATCTCAGGGTGTTCCTTCCAACTCTTGATCCCTCTCTTTCTTGTGATTCCTTTCAACCTTTAATGGGAAGACTAAGCCTAGCTCTTACTTCCTAAACTACCACACATCAAAGTTAGTTCTTAAGTTATGATTGCCCACTGGTCACGTTAAGTGTGACATTCTTCAATTCGCAGTGCCATAGCTCTCCAGAGTACCAAAATATCATTTGGATTAAGAGATAGAGTTTCCTCTCAGATTCAAAGGCAATAGTGAATACTTCCCAGTTTCTCCAAGTAACTTTGAACTTCCTGCAATAATAAAAATGCATTGTTTCCAAAGCAGGTGAGATATCACTTCTACCTGCTATAAGCTTACCACATTTGCACTATATTATGTTAAAATATCTGAGGTAATGACTGAAAGCAATACATGGGTTTTAGAAATTTTGAAAATATGTTTTACTTTCAAGAGAAGAGGACTTGAGCTGGGGATGTAGCTCATTGGTGTAAATGTCTGCCTGGCAAGCACAAGATCCAGAGTTTGATTCCTAGTACTGCACAAGAGAAGAGGCAGAGACAGGGAGACAGAGACAGAGGATTTGTATGACACCACAGGTATCATTGTCAATGATGGAGTAAAAGCTGTCATTTCCAGAGGAATGTAATAACAGATGTGATGTTACTGTAACAGAACTGGAATTTCTACGTGATTGCACCCCAAACTGCACAAAAAGGATGCCATTCATTGAAAGGAATAACCTTGTTGATGTGACTACTTATGATTTAAGGTGATAAAAATAATATAAAGGATATTTTTCTACTCAAAAATTGAATACATGGTGATATAAAAGCTAAACGTGGCCACTGTTTGATTTTTTTCCTCTTTCTACCTGTTGAGTTGTAAAGGATAGCTATCTTGCTGTGACGATGTAAGGATTTAGCAAAAGTATGATGCATAGAAAGTGCTCAGAGAATTCTGAATACCAAATAAAATCCCCCAAAATCACCCAGTAAACTTCAGTGACTTTTACAGGAGCATGGTAATCTCTGCCCCTAGAAATATTTTGACAGATAATTGCGGGAACTGAGGTAGTCTGTAAATTAATGCCGAATGTCCTATGTGTAAGGTGTCCTTGGAAGTACATTTCAAGGGCTGGGGAGATAGCTCAATAGAGTGAGTGCTTGCCTAGCAAGCGCAAGGGCCTGAGTTCAATCTCCAGTTCTGCTAAAAGAAATAAATAAAGATGAAGTACATTTCAAACTTTGCATCTATACTTACAGTGATAGAATGGGTAGTATGACCTAATGATTCAAGTATAGTTCACAAATGATACGACTACATCAAATGTTGTCATTTGTGGAGTTTTTATGAGTGTTCTGTGTCCTGAGCATTCTGATTCAGGAGCAAAGGCTTCTTACGCTTTTTCTTAGAATAAGGAAAGAGGAGGGGTGTAAATGGGCATATTCTCAGGGCAACGAAAAATCACAAGAACTAGAACAAAGGAACTGAGCTTTCTTTCACGTAAAATATTAATCATCCCAAAGGAGTCACTGTTTCAGAGGTTGACTCTGAGTCTGCTGAGTTGGCTTACCATAATAGGCTCATCGAAGTGTTGGAGCGGCAACTGCATGGAACCTTTAGTGTACGAAAGAAAGCACTCCTTTCAATGAAGGAACTTGTAACTTTCAGAAGAATACCCTCACATTGAATCTCTGCCCAGCAACATATGATGGTAAATATCTCGGATGCTGATTGGATCCTCAGCACTGTAGTTACCCTGGCTTACATGAATGAGGGTTAGGATGGGAGTACCCAGGGGGCATAGTTCTCACTGCATGAGGCTCCTCCGCTCCTCTGATGCTCGCTTTCCTGTTTTCCAGCATGGTGGGTCTGTGGCTCCCTTCGAGTTCCTGCATAGCAGCTCTGACGGTGATACTGGCCGTGCTGAGCCCTCCTGGGGCTTCATTCAGGGATACCAGATGTAAGTGGATACCTTGTGTGCCCAGGGACTGTGAGAGGGAGAATGAAGGGAGTCAATATTCTCACTCTGTCCAAGCCAAGTCCCTTAAAATTGTGATTTTTGTTTTTCTGTGACCACTTATCTTTATCGTATAAAATTCTGAGTGATCACCACAGAACAGGAGCCCGGACACTTATCCTCGGTACCAGGCCTGCATCCGGTGCCTCCAGACAGGCTGTGCCTGCCCAGCTCCCCACTCCAAGCAAGCCTGTCAGCCTCGCATTACCTTTCATCAGGTGCCTGAGGCAACATAAAAATTGTAATATGAAAATAATTTCCCATTTGGACCTTTCCTTTAGTATATCTAGTCGTGGCAGCAAAAAGGAAATATTTCTGTGGAAATTGCATGAGTAATCAAAGGAAACTGGAGGGATCTCTCCCAGAAGATGTATTATGTCCTCACCAGGACGTGAATTTGATGGCTTCCTGTGTCTAATATGGGACAATGCGTAACTAGGTGCTGTCCACCAACTCTTGCCTTCTTCTGAATTTCAAGCCATGTGAATCCTGCCTGGCTGTGTAGGAATTGAGATAATACCACTTCTGCTGTGGAAAGCCGCTGGCTGACATAGGCTATTGACATTAGGGGATGACCGCCTAATTGCGGAACATCTAGGAGGTGTTCTTTGACGCGCTGTAAAGAAGGGCGGGGATTCTAAAGCATGGTCCTTCATATGCTAGCTGCTGTTCTTCGTGGCTCGTGAGATGCCAGTGTGCCATCTGGCTCGATCTCCTCAGGGAGGGCTTCCTGTTTGGCAGCTGACACACGTGCAGGCTTACGTTGATAAAGACCCTCAAGTCTGTGCTAGCAAGTGCCGACGATGAGGCTGACGTGGCCCTGCGGGGGAGGGAATGGGACTGGCACTGGGAAACATCGTCAGTTCTGATTTGGCTTGAGGAGTACAGACATCGTGTCTGTTTGCGTTTTCTCTCCCTTGGATATTACGAGGAGCAATCAGGGAAGGACCCCAGGGATAGAAATGGGGAGATTGCCAGAGAATACAGGAGAGTATGAGGTTGCTGGCATTTTCCTGATTAACTTTTCCCAGAAGTCGGGCAGCTGCTGGGGGTGCAGTTCCAATTCTTTCGTTCCACTCTGTAGCTTGCCCTCCTGACGTTCCATGATGCTTCGGTCCCCCTGGTTTTCCTGTGCAGTGCCATGCACAGGGCTCCTGTATTCAGCCATCTTGGCCGCTGTCTCCCCAGGGATTTTTAGTGAAGTATATGAACCGGGTAAATATCGGGAAACCACAGCCAGATTTTCCAATTTCAAACACTTGCTCCAACTTCCACAAAGTGGGAGACTGTTGGCCACGCGTCTAATCCCTCTGCGTTCAAGTCGCTTCAAACAAAATAGCAAATGCTTTTTAGAGTTGCCGATGGACTCAAGAGAGACATGCAGAAAGCATGAGGCTAATGCCAGGGACCCTGAGCACCGACACTTGTGCACGCTCTTGTCATTCTACCCCACCCGAAGGTCCTACAGATGCCGTCCAGAAGAAAGAGCTCAAATCCCAGAGCAGCCACCTTGATACCGCGTCAGGCTTGTGCCACAGCGCCCGCTGTCCTCGTCGTGTACTTAGATTCTTCTAGTAGACAACAAGCTCATCTCTCTTCTCTCACACTTACATCCTTTTAACCAAAATTCCTCTCTATATTATTGTTAGTGACGTGGCAAACACATGCATCCGCAATGCTACTCTTCAACACTTGGAGACAGATGCCCTTTGGACATTACGGTTTTGGGTTTTGTAAAGTTAACGATACATTTCCCAATTAACATCAGAATGCCCTCTCCTGAGACAAGGGCCCGTAGCTTCTAACAAGAAAATCAGTATTTCCATACCTCTTCCTATGACTGCCTATCCATGTATATGGTTTATAACACTATAGAGTATTCTAGTAGTTTTTTTTTTAAGTCTCATTCTTTTTGACATTTTCTTAGTTCATTTAAATATAAAACATACATATAAAATACTTACATTATACATGTATGCTATACAAGTGCATATGTCTGTTTCTGTGTATTAGAACTTCAGCAGCTCATCTGACTGACTGAACCCTATGAGATCTCAGACAGCTTTCTACCCTACCTCATCAGGTCTGCTTTGACAAATTAATTTGATATCAATATTTTCAATAGCTATAGGTTTTTTCCTATATTTTTAAGAGAGGCAGACGGGGATTTAGTAGGCAGACTTTTAAAAATGCACACCCTCCAAAATAGAGTGCAGGACCTTAAAAGAAGAGAAAGGCATATGGGCGTGAGTTCAGAAAACGTACGTGTTGTTGGCACTGGAGATCTGTGGACTCTGAATTTATAGAAAGTTTGCGCTCAGCTTACAGGAGAAAAAAAATGACCCACGGACACAGAAAGATAATGATCCATTGTAGAGATGAAAGAATCTGCCCTTTCAGCCTCCTCTGGGACTACTTTGAGGACAATGTCAGGAGCCTCTGAACCCATCTAAGTTTCCTGTCTACGATTTGTATCATTTGCCGGGACGAACCACCGTGTTCTGGACCACGTGGCTCTCCCTTAGTCACCACCAGCCCTGGCACCGGGAGTCCGCGCCCATTCTGTCCGCCCTGTGGGTGACAGCCTAACGTCCTACCACACTCTTTAGCCTGTCACTTAGAAGCCATATTCCCGTGGAGTGTTGGCAGATAACAGTCATAAGTAGCATTTTAGATAACAAGTAGGGTGACATTTTTATACCAGGGCCACTAGGTTCTTTTTGTTATTTCTATAAAAATACATGTAAATTCCCAACTTTAATATAAAATAACATCAATAAGTTACCTGTATCAAATTACAAAATATTAGAAGACATAAAAATCCTTACCAACGTTAGGAGTTTTTCCTAATGATGTGTCTTTCAAACAGAGCATCCTGGCTCCCAGAGACACTTTGAAGGTGACTGATGTCCAGTCTGACTGTAAGATGCTCGTGGGCTGTCCAGTGTTTAGGCAAATGCAACTATCATAATCATCGAGGGAAATACAAACATAAGCCGCAACAGTATACTACTACAAACCGTTTTGATTGAAGACACCAACGCAGCAAAGTGTTTTCCTAAGTTGTGTGTTTTAGCAGGTTTCTGCGCGTGAGAGACCTAAGCATGTGTAATGTACCAAGAAGTTGGTGAGGGTTAGCAGCATACCTGTGTCTTTCACATACATTCAGTTATTTTTCAGTTCTGAGACAAGATTTAGAGCCTACAGCAAGGAAGTATAGCCATATATTTGACACATCTACAAAGTTTATCAGCACTGATACAAAAATTAAAGAGTTCTAGCTCCCTTACAAGGCCAGGAAACAGCGTTAGTAACCAGCGTCTTGCTACCCAATGTACCCAAAATGTGTATCTCACTTAGGCCATGACAAAAAATGCTTGTTTATCGAAAGCAAAGAGCAGTAGATCAAGTTGTAAGTGTCAGGTCTGAGCTGAACCAAATATAAAGAACAAAGATGCCAATAATTTTAATCATTTTACATTTTTAATGCCCAGTTCCTATGAATATTGTCTTTTCTTGAGAAAAAAGGAAATAGTTGGTTGCTTTGCATGCGCTAAACTTACATAATCTTAACTCAATAAACTTTAGAAAAACCTGAGACCAAGGGCTGGCCTGATAGCTCAGCGAACTAAAGCACCTGCTTAGACAAAGCGCAGCGGGGGCTTTATTCTCCGCATGCACGGCTGGCCCTGCCCACAGGTGCGCTGAGACTGTGATTGAGACTGGGTGGGTTTTTTTTTTTTTTTTTTAAATGGCTGGCTCAGCCTGCCCTAGGGGTGAGGCTGGCACAGCATGGGGTGCTGGGGATGGAACCTTGGTCCCTGCGGCTGCCCAAGCTTTCCTAAGCAGGCGCTTTAGACCACTGAGCCATCCTGCTGGACCCGAGCATTTCATTATCTTAAGAAAACTTCTTGCTTACAGCACAGGAGACTCTTGAGCTAGTCTTTCAGTTACAGCCAACTTAATTCCATATAATTTTTAAAGAGGGAGGGGCTAAGTCCCTGGGGAAGACCAGAGGAACCACCCAGCAGGGTGAAAGCTGAAGCGAACTGGATCACAAGTTCACCGTTCCAACCACAGAGAGCAGCAGTTCCTCACAGCCCGGGCTCCTGCCGAAGGAGAAAAGGTTCTATAACATTGTCATGTAAAACTATACAGTCCAATTTCACCTCTGAGTAGCTCTATGAAGAAAGAAATCTGAACCATTCCCCTTATGTGTTAGTGATTTATGGGAACACACTTAGTAGTCCAAAATATATTAGCTTTTAAAATGTTAGGAAGCCAAGAATACTTGATGACCCAAGCTTCTTCATTTTTCTGACCAACTTAACTCATAGGCCAAGGGCGTTTGAGCTAGTTCCATGTACCTACTTACCTATAAGCCAGCTTAGAGGATAGCATTTACCCAGAAGTTAATGCATGGAAATACACTTAACTAAATCCTATAAACTTTAATTAGCAGAATTCATGTAAACCTTGAGCCTAGCCATTTCCACCCCCTTCTTAACGTTTAAAGTGAGTTGGGCAACCCTTGAACGTTTGCATAGCTGTGTGTATGGGAGGTAGCTTAACAGGGCCAGAAATTTGTTTCAGAACTTTTGTTTGTTTGTTTATTTATTTTTATGGCCGGCTCAGCCTGCCCTGAGGGCAGGGCTGGCACAGCATGTGGCGCTGGGGATTGAACCACGGTCCCTGCAGCCGCCTAAGCTTTCCTAAGCAGGCACTTTAGACCACTGAGCCATCCTGCCGGGCCAGGGCCAGAAATTTGTAAGGGAAAAAAAATAATACATTTTAAAAAATTATATGAGTTCCACTCTTTGAAATGAAGGAGCTGCAGGCACTTTAGCTAAGTATTAAAAACTGATTATCAGGCAGATAGACAAGGAAGAGGTGGTGTCCATGAAGAAATTACACGAAACCATAGTGGACTTTTAGATGCGAGAGTCATGTGCCTCCGAGTAGTAATCCTTTTCTTGCTTTAAGATTTAGATCTACAACTGTAAATAGAATTCTCCCTAATTGGGTCTAAATTAGCGCTTTTTATTCTGATGTAAATCATAACAGCATTTTCTCTAATTCTCGGGGGGGGGGGAGTGGAGGCGGGGAGGGGCTTGACGTGGTTTGCTCTTGGTTAACATCACAGTTAAGGATCAGGACCGGGAAGGAGGATCCGGTAGATGGTTAGGGAGGATCGTTATTTTCCTTCCTTTTCATGAAAACAAGCTTGCAGCTTTCTTTTTTTATTCTTCCACTTACATTTAGCAAAATGTTGGTCAATTAACTTTTTTAAACCCCTCCTTTAAAAAGCTGTGCTGATTTTGTGAAATATCATTTCAAGGTGACATGTTGGGGACAGATATTAAGTCATACATAATCTTTTAAGGTCCTGCTTGTGTAATTCTAAAAAAAAAAGAAAAGATAAAGAAAAAAAGAGAGGATCCTTGCAGGTCCTCCGGGAAGGGTCAAGAAAGTTCACTCCGGCTCCAACTTTACTCAAGATCAATTTTTTGTCTTTTTTTTTTTTTTTCCATTATTGAATGATTTAGAAGACAAATTCTTTTAGTAGATAATTAAAAATAGTAAAAGAACATTAGAAACGATACAGAATTTCATGAAACAAAATTCAACAGTGGTTGTCTTCTAGTGTTGTCTTCTAATTAGTTGCTCAGATTACCAGATATAAG
>PVJA010052201.1:0-12508 GCA_004027025.1 Myocastor coypus
ACAGGGAGCCAGCAGGTGAAGCTGTTGTCACCGGGAGTCGCAGCTTTCCTGGATTCCTTGTCCCTGGACTTTGTTTATTACACTCAGTTTCTTCAGATGGTAATTAGGCCACAGTTCAGGAACAATTGTAAATGATCAGAGTTACCAAATCTCTCTCTCTCTCTCTCTCTCTCTCTCTCTCTCTCTCTCTCTCTCTCTCTCTCTTTCTGTGTGTGTGTGTGTGTGTGTGTAGAGTGTAGAGGGAAGAATTCACAATGAGATGAGGTTTTATGGCATTTTTAGCTAAGCTTCATTCACTTTGTGTTTGTGATACATCGGGATGAATTGAGAAGGGCCAGCATCACTTTGATGAGTTTATATGCTCTCCTTTTTTCCTCTACACCATTAGAATGAACAATTAATTTCTCTTTCCAAAATAGATTGTTTTGTCAGGGAGATAGCTCAGTAGAATAAGTGCTTGCCTGAGAAGGGCAAGGTCCTGAGTTCAATCCCTGCTACCCCACCCCCCACACACATATACACACACAAATAGATTGTTTTAATCTTAAAGACATACAGGTAGGCAGAGAATGCATGAACAAAACCCAAACTGCCTGGGAAATACTTAAAAGAATCAACCACTGAGATTTCATTCTACTAAAATATTCTTATACATCAAAAGAAATCAACAGAGAGACAAGAAAATCCACAGAATAAGAAAACTTTTAGCTAGCTGTCCCTCAGATGATGGACTTCTAGTAGAATATATGAAGAATTGAAAAAAGTTATGACCCCAAATTCAAAGACCCAATCCAAAAATGGGCATCTGAGATGAATGAATATACACTTCTCAGGTGAAATAAAAGTGGCAAGTATATGAAAAAATGCTCAACATCATTGGTCATTTGAAAGAAGCAAATTAAAACACTGAGGTTCCATATTACCCCAGAGAGAATGGCTGCCATGAAAAAATCGACCAGTAACTAATGCTATTGAGGCTGTGTGGGGAAAGGAAGATTTTCTTCACTGTTGATGGGAATGTGGACTGTGGAAATCAGTGTGGAGATTCCTCAAAATCTGGGGTGAGAGGTCCCATTTCATGTAGCACTTCCCCTTCTGAGTATTTTCCAAGAAGAATTAAGACATTATACCACAGTCATACATGTATACCTAAGTTTAGAGCAGCACAATTTGTAATAGCTAAATCTTGGAAACAACTCAAGTGCCCATTAGCTTAGAAATGAATAAAAGAGATATGGTATTCTTACACCATGGAGTACCACTAAGACATAAATGATAAACTTGATGCTTTTATAGGTCAATGGATGCAACTTGAGACCATAGTCATAAGTGATATAAATCAATCCTACATGTGTAAACATTGTATTGTCTCCCTAATGTAAAAAACTGAGAGAAGGTACAATAGATGTAATAGATACAATAGATAGAAAAGGTACAATAGATATTGTGAAGCAGAAAGAAAATATTTCAAAAAAGAAAAACCAACTGGGATGAGGGAAAGGAGAAATGAAGGAAGGGAAAAGAAAAAATATATATACATATGCACAAGATCACTAAGCTAATTACACTACTAATTTCTTCTAGTTCATTAAAAATGGTTCGTGCAAATATTATTTGAGTAGTAGTACTCATGCCTACCACTTTGAAGATGACAATACAGAATATATTAACAATTATTAATCTCTTATCATGTTTTAAAATTTGGCACCTTTGTTTTCATTATTTTTTCTCTTCAAAATAAATAGTTTCCTTAGGTGTACTAGGATTTTGAGGTGTCCTAATGAATGTGGCATGCAGAGGCAAAGTATGATCTCAGTTAATACCACCATAACACCGTGTTGTTCCCCAAAATGCAATTTCTGTAAAATGTAAAATGTTAGAATATCAAGAATAGAAGGACTCTTGGAGATGTGCAGGGATGATATTCATTTTAATATTTCCTTGCTGATATAGATACAATATCCTGTTTGATGGCAAAATATTGCATAATGAACAAGCTGTACACGGATCTATTCATCCAAGATGTTTATTTACTAGAGTGATATTTGAATACCTGCAAGATATTAAATTTCACATGCTTTGCAAAACATGTGGCCATTGAGACACACAAATATTTGCTTAGATTTGAATTGTGGGAGTGAATTTGGGGTGATTCTTGCTTAGGGGCTTGAAGTTATGGACTTCTGCCCATCAGATACACCTTATATGTGGCCTGTGGCTCTTATGAGATGACTTTGGGTAGGATGAGGTATGAATGGTGCATCCACCTCCAGGGAGAAGGTGTGGATTTGGCTGAGCTGTGTCCCTGGTCTGTATCAGGGAGGTGACTGAGGCTGAGACAGTGCCAGTCTCTGTCCCAGGATGGAGGGAGGAACAGAGAGAGGGTGGAGGGAGAAAGGGAGGCTAGAGGGGAACAGTTGGGACAGATTTTGCCAAGAAGTTCTCAGATTCTCTGTCTCGTCCTTATCTTCATGCAGCTTGTACTTTGGGCTTTCCCAGTGATGGGCTTGTAGGGTGATGCGCTTTTTAACATTTACTTTTCTCTGCAAGCAGCAGGCCAAACTGGCACAGGCAGCAAAGGCTAAAGGTAGCCCTCTGTGTACAGAAGTGAGGCTCCAACTTTCCAGGTATGCAACACATTAAACCGCAGTATTTCACATCCTGATGTTTCCAGTTTGAACCTTCTTTGCAGTGCTGTCACACTCTGCTTTTATGCTTTAGTTTGTCTTTTTGTTTACTGGAAAAACAGACAAAATCCTCTAGTGTGGATGGTGCCAATCAATAGCTGTGTATATCAGAATTCTACTGTGTACACTATAGTGGTGTATTTCCTATTTGATGAGATTAATTTTGATGTAGGGTACTAATTTGCCTAACTCAACATATCACTTTAAAGAAGAATCAACAGGAATGTCCAAACTATGATTTTAGTAGAACATCCAAGCCAGGGCCATCTGTGTTGTGAAAATGTTTAGCAGGAGAACAGCAGGAGGCCTGGCCACAGATGTGGACACGATGTAGTATAACAACTTTACCCTCGAGGAGGCCAAGAAGAGTGCCCATTGTGTGGGCAATTGCTTTCTCTGGGTCAGGTGGTATGTGATATCCAGGTATCTGCAACCTGTTCATGGCAGAGTTTTAGATGTTGGGAGCTGAAGATAGAGATGGCACACAAGGGACAATCATGGCACTGCCACTGAGTTGGCACGTTGAAGACTCCCAACGAATCATTCAGCTTCTCAACCTCAGGGAGAAAACCTGAGTAAGAAGAATGTATGGCAACAGTTTTTTTGGCCATATTTAATTGCTAACAACTAAATAATAACAGGTATAAGCTCAAAAGTGTAAATAAAGCCAGTTGTTTCAGCTCAGTATTGATTTTTGTATCTAAATTATTAATAGAGTTTTGATTTAATAATAAAAACAACAGCTTATCGTTTTATGCCCAATGGTGGCAGGAATGCAACTGGCCAGCAAGGGCTTTCTGTTTTTAGGCTGTCCCTTTGTATAGGAAAGCTTATGTCAAAGTCCCAAATGCTTTCAATCTGTGTACCAAGCATTGTGCAAAGCGTAAAAACATTGGCTCATGGAATGCCACTGACAACTTTATAAGGTGAATAGCTATTTTATGTGCATGTTATTGATGGGGAAACAGAGGAAACTTATCTATGACAGTACCTGGAACTTTTAAAGAATTCTTGAAATTGTAATGCACATGTGACTGACTTCGCACTTTATGTTCTTTGCAGCATGCCTGCAAATTTCCATAAACTATTTCTCTTGGAACAGATCCAGTAGGCATGTTCCTGCAGCTGTGGGAGACCTAGAGAATGAGATATAAAGTATAAGGAAATAGAGATGTAGGTAGAAAGGAGAAAAGTAGGTTAAACGTCCCTATTTGCTGGTAGGCTAGGACAATTGAACAGAGGAAGTTCTAGGTAGTAGAAAGCAATGAAGGGAAAGCTAAGGTGAGAAACTGGCTGCTTAACTCACATTGGACAGGCCTGCCCTATCTGAACTTCATTTAAATGTTTTTTTTTTACCCTTCCTCCCTTCTCATGCTATAGTGAAGCCACTCCCACACGTAAAGATACATGTTCCGGGAGAAAGGAGTGGGTGTGGAAATTCAGTTCATTAACAAGGCCGTGTCATCAGTTCTCCTTCTGTCCTAGTTCTGAACATCATCCCATAGATTCGAAGGCACTCTTTCTGAGACTGAGAGATATTCCTTGACTGGAAACATCACAATAGTTTAATGGAGTATTTTTGTGCATAGAACCAGAGAGGCAGAGGAAAGGTGGATTCCTGGTCCCCCACTTTGCCCTTGGACTTAGAGCACCTGAAAGAGTTTCCACTCACTATTGCTGGTCTTTAAAGCTTTAGTTATTTCGACAGAAGTTGAACAACATGTCTTCTAGGAGGAACAGCTGCTCTGCCCTATTTTTTCACTAGCAAAAGTTTATTTTGGAATGGAAGTTTACTTTCCTGGGAAGGTGCTACTACACTACAGTCTCCCCCTCATTTGTGAAGCTGAAGAGAAAGTAAGCAGCCTCACTGCAGGAACAGCCCACAGACAGCAATGGAGTCAGGTAAAGGATGCAGGACACAGGAAAAAGATGCATGGGGCTCTCTTCATGCGAGAGACAATGCACAAAAAGGCAGTGTGATGCAGCCCTTTTGGGATCTGTTACCTTCACTGTGCTGCCTAAGTTTAGGTAAAAACAAGAAGCAGATGACATATATGACTACTGTTGTTTTTGCTTTGCTTTTCTCCTCTGTTTGGCTAATTTTTCACTGGCAATAGCAACAGCACAATGGTTTTCTATGACACTATGTAAAGCTTTACTCATCATCACCAACCTTTCACACACACACACACACACACACACACACACACACACACATTACTGAATTGATGTCTCTAATTATGTCTTATGCAAGCATTTTGTGTTATAGGCATTGCTAATTATATTTATTCAAAATAGGTGCCAATTAAAATCTATAAACCCCTTAAGGCTCTAAAAAATCCCCACCATCCACCTCAGAGCTTAGCATTAATATTTACTTTAGAGAGAAAAAGCATTTCACCCTGTATTTATCTGATAGATCGCTTTTGTTATTGATAAAATACCAAGTCTACATGGTTAATTGGATCCCTTAGGTATCAGTGAAAATTTGATTAGTTTTTCACTTGCCAGGCTGGTTCCATAGAGCATCCTAGAACCATCCCTTGTTTCAAATCTGTTGTGGGTATAAGCATTTAATATGTTCTTTCTTTCTGCTGTGCTTTGAGCCTCACACTTCACAGTTCAGGGCGCGCGATGGAAATTCATTGAGACAGTGGAGATCTGTAGGACACATAGAACCTAAAAGAAGTCCATTTGAATCCCTTTTCCATGCTGGGCAAAGTTGAGGAAGGAAACAACAGCTACCTGCCACCAAAGTACTTCTGCTGTGGGGTGTTGACTGTTGGAAGTTGACTGTATAATCCACCAGTGCGCACTCCCGTCAGGTTCTCCTTTTAAATGAAAGATGCTAATTTTTTTCATACCTTATTTCATAATCAATATTAAATTTTCAAGGCAATGAAACTAATCAAAGAGTATAAAATGTGTCCAGCATAAAGGAAAAGAAGCATAATTAATAACCTACAAAATGGTGCTGGGTGAGAAAATAAAATATTTGTTAAGTGTAGAATGTCCTTCTCATGTATGAATTTCTATAGGAGGCATGCGCAAAGTTTATATGCCATGTGCTGCTGGGTTTGTTCCTAGAAATGTCAGAACCGGGAGTCAGGAGCCATGAGGCACTTCCCCCGTGGTGGGGTGGTGTTTCTAGCAATAGGACTCTGCATGTGGTCCACCTAGAACCCATAACACAGGTGAGTGTACAATAGAAGTTGCTTGCACTGCACACTGTGTTGTGAGATTGAGGTAGGTAAGTGAGGCATTGCTCTGGAATGTTCTAGACCCTTTAGAATTGGTCCTCCCTCATACTCGACCTGACCTTCAATTGCACTGTCCTTTCATCAGTTCAACTTTTGCCCGCAGGTAGAGAGGAAAGTATTTGCTACCATAGGATTGTAAAAGATACCCAGTGTTTTATATTTACTAAGATTGTTTGAAATGCACTAAGCATCTCACACATGTTCTTAACCATTTCCACAATGCCATATGGTTAATAACGATATTGTCTGTATATCATGTATGAATAAACTGGGGCTCAAGGAAGTTATCCTGACATGTACGTTTCTCACAGCCCTAGTCAGTGGCAGAAGCAGAGTCAACAGCTCAAAGTTGAAGGGGATACAATATTTCCTGGGGTCATTCATACTAAAAATGTCTCAGATGAAATAAAATTACTCAGATATTAGGATTTGACAGCTTACATGTGTGACATACTCCAAAACACCTCATCTTTCTAATGTCTAATTAGACATTTTCTATCAAATAAGCTTTCCAGAAACATTCTTATTATCCCAAATTCTCACCATGAGTTTTTCTGAAAAGATTCCCAAGGCCTAAAACTGAGTTGTTTTTAATAGTATCAGAGTTCTTTCTCAGAATTCTGTCTTTGACTACTGTTTTGTTCACATTCCCACCTCTGAGACCATGCCGAATACCCACAACTTAAAGGAAGAAAACATTATTTGTGTTTATATTTTCAGTCCCTGGTTATTTGACTTCAAGGCAGAGATGGCATGGTGGAAATACAGCGCATACAAGCTGCTCAACTCGTGACAACCAGAAGCAGAGAGAGATGAGGGGAGCTGCCTAGGGAGATATTCCCGGAACACACGACCAGTGACCCACATGGCACTGGGCCACACCTAATAGCACCCTCAGCTACTGAACTTCCACTTCCTGGATGAATTCATGAATGACCATAGAATCCCCTATGATCTAATCACCTTCTAAAATCCCCACCTCTGAAAGCAAAGCAATTTTGTGGTATATCCTAGACATAAACTATCACAACTGTAGTTTGCCATTCACAAGGAAGAACCAAAGGCACCCTAATTTTTTAAGAGACCACTTGAAAGAATGGAAACATTGCTAGTGTCAAGGGCTTATATTATTCCTAGTCTAGTTAGTGCCTAGGAGAATGGGATTGCAAGAATTTCATAAAATGGAATGGTACTATTCTAGCTAACAAGCATTGGATACTTACTCTCAGTCAGACCACATTCTAGTCTTTAGAATAAAAAAAGGAGGGGAATATCATCATAAGAATACAGTCAGGTAGGGCAGCTAAGAAGTAACAAGTAATTAGAGAACCCTTAAGTAAGTGCTATGATAACAGTGCAACTCTGTTCCCTAATGTTTGAAGAATATGAGCTTAGGACATTTAGAGCTGGTTAGTGACAAGTGTATAATAAGACTGGGAGGCTTTTAAATTCTCTTGTTTTAATGGGATCAACTTTTTCTTATTATATTAGCTCAAAGTATGTATTTGTTAGAGGTTTACTAAATTTTTCTTTCATACTAAAATTGTCTACTATATGTTTTAACATATTTCAGGCCATACATTTTTCTAATAAATAGCACAAATAGGACAATATTGGAATATATCAGTCTGTGATAAAGTGTTAATCACGACTACATAAATAACTATCTCCAAAATGTAAAGAAAAGCAAGGGATAGAATTCACTCACTATAAAGAGGCACTGTGCCACTGTGGAGCAAGCAATGACTTCTGGACAGGAAGTCCCTCATGGTCGTTCTGCTGAGTGAGCAGATGATGTCTCTGTTCCTCTGAGGATCTCAATTTTCTCCTTAGTGGGATGGGAACTGGATGAGAATCTCAGCCCCATTGGCCACATTTTTTTAAGCTGAAAAAATCCTGGACTTGTGTGATAATGCTCCATCCATTCTGACATTTTCAACTGTCATAGGCAGCTCTTTTGATGCCCTCATTGCTCAAGCCCAGGTTGCACCTTCTGGTGGCATAAGGCTCTGAGGAGCCGTGGAGTATGTTAAAGGAAAATCAGCTCCCACTTGTGAATGGGACCAGTGTACTCCAATCTACCACTTCCAATTCTTCAGTCTTTCAGATCTGTCCTTTCTGGGTCTTCCTTCTTAGATGGCCACCTTCTACTCAGGCTGTGGATAAATTACTCATTTTGAGGGATGAATGAGAGCTTGCCTCTTCTTCCTTCATCGTGTCCTCCCCCCTTATGCATATGTGTCTATGCGTACACATTTCATAACTAGCACTAGAGAGAGAGGAAACGGAGCTTAAGCCTTTTTTCTTTTTTCAATGAGGTCCTCAAAATGACACCTATACTTCTACACAGTTAGTTGCTAAATGAGTTCTATTCTCCTTGTCAGGTTTCAGAGAGGGGGAAAAGCCCGGAATTCCAATAGTGATGGTGTTCTTGCACTTGCTGGGCAGGCACTTGTGCCATGGAGTTATGTCCCCGGCCCCGTGATGGTGTTCTTGGCAAGTGCTGTTACAGGGTGGTAAGACAATCAGTCTGCAGTGAGACAATCTGAAGGCTTCAGCTTTCATATGACATGGAAACTGTAAGAGACTTGGTATTATAACTACCATCCCTCTGTGTTTACTTTGAGTATAGCATTTTTCCCACTAATTATGTGGTTTTCTCTATCCACAAAGAACACATTGCAATTGTGGAGAAAGAACATGACACATTAATTGAATCTTCGTGTCTTTTTAGCACTGGAGGACCATGGATTTCTTGGCACCACATTTACTTTTACTGTTCTGTGTTGAGCCCTGTACCCTCCTTCAGCATGGATGCATTTACCTTCACAGAATCCGCTTGCTAAGGACAAGCAGGTGGGCTAATTAGGGAGCAGTGACGTTTTCTGGCTCAAAGAGTGTAATACAGTGTGTTTACAAATCCATCACCTCTGCCCTAAATTTCCCTTTCTTTCCAATGATTTTAGCATTTCACATTAACTCTCAATTCTTTAGACTGGGATAAAATAAGAAGAAAGTGTTGCAGTGTCTCACCTCCCCCACTGACAAAATTGGAGGTAATTGGCTCCAAAAAATCCTTGCATCTCCTGTGCCTTTCAGGAACCTTAACAGCTTTGTGGCCTTTGCTTCACAGTTGGGCCTGAATATGTATCCCATGCAGGGAAGTGGTCAAGGGTAGTTGTCAGAGCCCAGGGATCCACTTGCTGTGGAAAGCCTATTGATTTAAATAATGACCATTTGGCTAGATGCCTCTGAAGATGTCTCTCTTAAGGGCTATTTCATGAATATGCCTTTGTTTATTTCAAAAGTGCACTGCTGTTCAAACTTGAGCATTGCATTTTATGTGACAGGAACTGGAAACATAAGTGAAAGTTCCTCAGAAAACACTCCTATTCAATTTACCAGTCCATGTGCCATTGCCCCTTTCAACGCAGTCACAGCAGAGCTGTTCACTATTTTTGAAAACCTATGGTAGGGGCTTAGAGCAAATGCTGCACATACGCACTTGTGGTGCAAGCAGCGGGAGCAAGAATTAAAAAGAGGAAAACAGCATCAAGGAGGTGGGAGGAATTCTGGGAGGGATTGGAGATATTTATAATTAAGGAGCTTTTTTATAAGGACAGAAACAAGTTGGATGTGATTTGCAGATCCATAGGCAAGCAGTTTTTGCCTAGCAGAAGGGAAACTTGGAGTAGATTCTTAGAAGTATCTTACACCTGAACCAAATCATCCTTCTGCCCCCTTTTTCCCCTTTTAAATGCTCGATAAATACTAACCTGTGAGAAATAATTTAAAACAGTGTCTTCTGGTATTCAGGAAGTGGTGTCCATCAGGCGTCATTCTAAGAGTTTTCCTCAGATTGTCTCATAGAACCATCATAAGGGTCCTGTCAGTTGGTGGCTTTCACCCCTATGTTACTGATGAGAAAATTGAGGCTCAGAAAAAAGTTGATTAAGGTAGCACAGCAAGGATGTTACAGAAATGAGTTTATCAAAGGTTTATCTCACTTAACACACTTGCTCTATATACTGTTTACAAGTCTGGCAAGCAAGGATATGCCTATAAAATCTGGACAAAAGGATTAAAGCTACCCTTGAGAAGGGCCTTGTGTGTTTCAGCTGTAGCTCCCCAGCAGCCATCTACATCTTACCCACGCAGCCCTGAAACCGGGAGCACATGGATGTATCTCACAGGAGCTTTCTGCTCAGTCCATATGACTTGAGACACTGTTAATGTAATTAAGGATCTGTAGGCATGGAAGTGCTAACTTGGAGACACCTGCAGAAAGGCTTGGGCATAAACCTTTTCTTCTTGAATTCAATGCAGTGGGGAAGGAGTAGTTTTTTCAGCTAGGGTGTGGAAGGGGGCTGAAAACAATCCTCTTTCTCTTTGTTTAACTGTTTCCCTTTGAATTCTAACACCTGCAGGATTGTAGGGACTATGAGAGTAGGACTTTAGTCTGGAATCATGCTGTCAAGAGAAAAGGAATGGACACTAAGCACTGCAAAGTGCGTCCCCATCACTGAGGCAGTGAAAAGGTGTCAGAAGATCCAACATCAGGACAGGTCTACCATGTAGGAGGTGCAAGACTGTGAGCAAGTCACTTAAATATAACCTCTACATCTGTACAGTGACTATCCCAATGCTTACCCATTACATATAGCTTGATGAACGTAAAGATCAAGGAAGAGATATATTCAAAATTATTTCAAGTATCTCAAGCTTCCCTTAAATGTAAGTGATTACGAGAAAGTTAAGAATGAAAGTATGGTCACGTAATTGATATGGTCTTTTAGCGGAGAGAGAAGCAGTGCCCCGCCCCCAACATGGGCAGGCTGTCTTGTCCTTAAAGCATATTCATAGAGCAGGAGGAAGCTTTTATGCAGGCCCAAGTGCTACATTTCTGATAGGAAAACTAGTTTTAGATTTACATGAACTCTGTCTCTCAAGACACAGCTTTGCATCTATTTTGCATTCAAATTTATTTATCCAGAGACAAAATAGTGTGTTCTTTAATTCTGCTCACAGCATATGTCAGCAGAACAAGTGAGGTACTGATCCAGCAAAACAGAAAGTAGCCTTTTGCTGCCCTGAAATTGCTAATTTTGCAAATGGCAGACTGTGGAAACGTGGCAAGGAATAACTCTTTTACTAGAATCTGGCAAAATTGGCACATATGGTCTTGTCAAGAAGGAAACAAATACAATTCCAGGATTATAATTAAGTAGTTAATATTCCAAAAGGAAGAACCTCAGATGAACAAAGTCAGGTTTCAATTATGTCTGATTTGCTTTCTCTGAGACTCCTTCTGTGGTCCATTCTTGGGAGCATACTTTGATTTCTTGCAATGAGAAATGTTTAGTCATAAAACATCAAACATTTTCACTGCAATTCTCACTCTACTAGATGTGACATCTGTACACCATTCTTATGGTAGGATATACCACAGAATGTAACAAGTCTGGGCAGAGAGATTAAGCTAAATATTCCTTTATAAATATTTAGGTTGGCACCTTCTCCCAATGAATGTAAACCTCTGAGCAACTCCTTATCCAGCCAAATAAATGGGAAAAAAACAGTGCTGATTATAGAAGGGAAGACTTTCTCAATGTTCCTTTCAGAATTCTGTTACCCGAAGGGAAGGAACATGTCCCATTCTTGTCTGCTACACTAGCACTGAGCTCATTTGGAGATTGTCAGTCTATCTCCAGGAAACACTTCTAGAAGTTTGCCTGAAGATGTTGAGGAATTGGTTTTACATCTTAGTCAGTAACTCAGTAGCTCAAAAATACATGTCAGCTAAGTTGGAGATATCCTAAGCACCTATCAACTGTACAATGAGCAAACAACATGTGACTACAATGGCATGCTATTCAATCATAAACAAACATCAAGTACTAATATATCCCTCAACATTGGTAAACCCTGGAGAAACAACAGTAAGTGATCAAAGTCAACTTTGAAATGCCACATAATGTATGATTGCATTTATATGAATCACAGTGGTACCTTGACTCAAAACTCAACCCTTTCCACGGTTCTGGTTATAACATGATTGCAGCATTGCTTATACTCTGTGACTACAACTGTGGAAAGAATTAAGTTCACGAATTGAGGTACCACTCTGTCAGACTGGAGCAATCCATGGAGACAGGAAGGAGGTTAGTAGTTTCGTTATGACGAGGGAAGGGGGCCATTGGAGAATGATGGTAAGAATATGAAGATTTTTTGGAGGATGTTGAAATATTCTCTAATTGTGGTGATGGTCACACAACTCTAAATATATTAAAGCCCTTGATTTGTACAATTTAAATGGGTGAATTGTACAGTATGGAAATTGTATCTTTTTTTTTAAAGTTTTATTTATTTTTTTTTCAATTTTTTATTGTTTAAATTTAACAATGGTTATATTACATATTTTCATCATCAGATCAGTTTAGATTAATACATATAGGTATATAAGATTGATCAAACAATTAAACATTAACCTTTCTAAATCCACATTACTTTTTTTTTCTTTTCCCCCTTCTTTTCTTTGAAAGTTGACATATTGCATATTGT